>JPJU01000406.1:0-34352 GCA_000750735.1 Pseudogymnoascus sp. VKM F-4246
ACCCTCCCGCGCCACGACTCGACGACTCAATCACTCAGTCTGAGTCGTCAGAACAGCATTACAAGTTCGCGGCGCTCTGGCGCCTCGTCGCCCGCCCCGCCCCTGACATCGAGTGGCTCATACCAGCATTCCGAGTTCGCGACCCACACGTACCCGCTGCGGCCGTCGTTCTCGTCGCAGCACCGCGAGCTGTCGGGGGGTTACGTGGCGCAGGTTCCGAGCGCGGATGGGCAGCCCATCACGTCTGTGCTGACGACGGGACGGTATGAGGAGGCGGCGTATCATAGGCATGAGCTGGAGGCTGTGAAGAGGGAGAATGATGCGCTGAAGCAGAAGATTCGCGATTTGGAGAGGATGGTGAGGGAGGGGAGGAGGGCGAGGGAGGATGAGGGGAGGGCGAGGAGCGAGAGTGTTAGTACGAGTGCTAGTGTGGCGAGAGGGAGGGATGCGGAGAGGGTTGTGGGGACGATTGAGGTGGATGATGTGAGGGTTGGGGAGAGCGCTAGTGGTGGGGGGTTGGCGTGAGGCGATGCGAGATATGATCGAGCGATGTGTTTATGACTGGTGTTTCTGCGTGATTTGGAACGGGGGTGTAGCGGATTCGGAGATCGATTGTTTTTTTGCTTTTAGGTGCCCACTGGTAGTTTCGGCGGGGCGTTATGACAGGTTTATCTGAGCGAGCGAGGCGAGAGCGTTCGAGAGAGATGGCAAAAGCTTCTTTCTCATAGTGAATATGACACCCATTGAGGGATTATAAACCCCGGGATCCAACCCCGTGATGACAATTCCTCTCCATAGCAACACATCAAGTGCCTCTGCAGTGAGAAAGAATGCTCGCAGTCGAACCCGCCACCACAAACGCACAAGGCGCCACAGCAGCGGAAAGCAAGCGAATTCGTTCAAAGAACACCCCCCTGAACTCCGCACAAAACAAGCAAGCACACTCCTAAGAATGGCCGCCGTTGTAAAAAAACAAATCCCCTGCTGTGCCCATTAGCGTAATAAGCATCCCCAAAAGCCCTGTCGAATCAGCCATCTCGGTATCAGAGATCTGCGATCGGCAAGCTGCTTGAATTGAGCCGTCTGAGCGAGATCCCTAGATACCGCGTCAGTCACTTGTTTTTTTTTGTTGCATCCACTGCGAGAGCAAAAAAAGGTAAAAAAGAAGAGAAGAGGGGGAGAAACAAAAAATCTGTCTATGGATGGGAGGTAGTGCCAAACAAGCTATAGAGAGGGTCTTCTGTTTCTGAATGCTAAACTGTCGAGCTATCGCGCTCAGTTGGGTATCGTATGTATTTCACGCGCCATACGCCTTTTAAGAACAATCCGCCACCTATTTTCCCACACCTCGCGTTCTTTTTTCCCGTCCGGAGTTTTCCCTGGGGTAATATACATCCCGTTCGTCTCGTTTTGTGACATCGTAGTCGTACATACGCTTTACCTGCGGTCGTGCTCTTTCTGCCAGATGCGCTCGAGGTGGTTGCGCTGGACCTCGAAGCTCGTGTAGTTGCCGCCGAGGATGACGCCGAGGACGCTTTGGCCTCTGCGCTCTTCGATGGAGGCGCTGGAGAGTTCGCCCATGCGCTTGAAGAGGTCGTCGAACCCCCGGGAGAACGCTTTGCGGATGGCTTGGGTGTTGTGGGAGCCGCCGCTGATGTCGTTCGATGAGTTGTTTGGGTCGATGATGGAGAATCTATCAAGGTTACCCGCGCGGTAGATGATCTGTCTGGCATTATTCTGTGGTGTGTTAGATTTATATATCGGGAAGGGGTTGGAGCGGTGTATGCTTGCCTTGGAGACATATGCAGGTGGCTTCAGCTGAATTGCCGTGGTGGTGACATTGAACTCATTGCCATACAGGTCAAAGAATTCCATGAGAATTTCGCCCAAGTGGTGCTCTGGGACCATGTTTCCGCTCTGGATCTGAGGCATGTGCTGTAGTAAGCTGACAACCAGACATGTAACAGTGAATCCACCAATACCACCATTCACAGGCTCATTGAGGCCTCTCATAGCCAAAAACTGCTTGATAATAGTAACCAAAATGGGCATGGCAGGGAACGTATCCTTCCAGTTCTGGAATGTCTTGTTGGCTATTAAGCCAGTGTCGTTCTCAAATGACACGTCAACCCTAAGGCCAGTGTAGTAATCAATATACTTTACCAGAGGGACCTTGGCTTTGGAAATCACCTCAATCGAATGCGGTGCTGCGATCTGCTCTCTGTCGAGGAAGTCTCTGAAGCGGAAGAGGGCGTTTTTGTTGGTATATTTGCCGTAACCCCCATCCATGTAGCCTCGTGACACGAACACCAAGTCCATGTCTGCAGTTGGCAGATAAAGCCCTGCAGGATATGAACCAAAAGGCAAAATGTCGGCATCGTGCCAAACCCTTTGAACAGCACGGCGTAGATCGCTAATGAGTGCGCCACGCATGTTTTCTTCCACCTCAGCTGGTTTGAAGCGGTGGAAGAAGTCCATCACTTCCATGTGAAGCCTATTGTGTGTTAGTTAGAACTATTATAGGCGGCGAAGGAGAGCTAGGCGTACCATCTACCCATATTTGAAGAGGGGTAATGATTAGCAAGCCATGGAGTATCATCAATTCCTGCTTTGGCTTTCCATTCTTTAGTAATGTTCCCCGTAGCCGGACCCTTGGGCGTCGGCTTTGGTACCATCGATGGCCCTTTGATTTTATCATCATAGGTTCGCTTCCTATTGCCAAGATCCGGGTCTGTGGAGGTATCTATGGCACGGGGCTTTCCAGTTGGTGTGGTCACCTCTTGAGATTTTGCTGCATCTCTGGGCCCGAGGACCTCTTCACGGTGGCTGTAATTGCGAGTACCATTTCGAGGTCCAGTTGGCGCACCTGGAACTCCAACGACACTTTCATCGTCGGATGCATCCTCATCGGATCCCAGGTTGGCATCATCACCAAAGTCAAAAGAGATAAAGTCATCCGTCTCCGCAGCAGGTTTGTTTGCGTCATTGAGGCCAGCTGACACGCGTGCTTTCCTAATTAGCTTCACAACATCCTTCTTCTTGACACTTGATTCGTCTGGTGGTGGAAGGGCTGTATATGGGTCCGGATTTGACCATCTCGGAACGCTGTCGCCATCCGCAGAAGCTTTTACTTCAGTCCGAACCTGCTTCTTCTTGGGTTGCTCCTCCTCGTCCTCGTCGACGTAGGTTGAGTCATCGTCGTCGTCCGAGACATCCATATCCGCCTCCTCGCTATCTGACATGTCCTCGACTGCCAAGTACTTTGGTGCAGTACCCTCAGTCTCATCCATACCCGGCATCAGCTCTGGGGTTGGAGCGCGGTTGGTTTGCAAAAATGGCCTTTCTGCAGCCTTCTTGGAATATCCTCCGCGACCCCGGTAGCCGCCACGTCCTCGTGCGCCTTGACGGCTCGAGTCTTGTCGCGATCCACCGTGACGAGGTCCTCGATCATGGCCATGTCGCGTGGCTCCCGACGGGCGATAGCTGTCGTGAGTGCGTGATACATCAATTGTTCCGGGCGCATCTTGTCTGAACGAGAAGTCCGACGACGGTGGCCTGTATGAATCGGCAGCGCCTCTGGGAAATGTCGGGGGATCGCCTCTATATGCGCTCGTTCCAGGTGCACGGTTTTCATCCTTTCGGCGATGGTCGGAGTCTCGAGGGCGGTATGTGTCGTCGTTGCGATGCGACGAATCACCTCTGCTCTGGTTGTCGTAGCTCAGTTTCGGCGGGGGAGGGAGTGGACGATAGGCATTGTTGCTGCGCAGATCATAGGCAGCAGTTACTGGTCGCGGTGGTAAACCAGCAGGTCTCGACATATTGTCGGCGGTGTGTGTTGTGTTGAAGAGGTTTTGACGTCGGCTGTGTGCATGAAGAACAGGAGAGTGTGTGGAGTGAGAGGTTGGTGTTGCCGCTCGCGTTTCGCGAAAAGATTGTTATCTTAGCGCAATCAGTGAATAATGCGGGCGTGACCTGTGGGTGGGATGTGGTACGTACTCCACGAGTACGCACTTGCGACAACACCAGTCCAAACCAGTATGTAAGTAAGGTACAAGGCCGAACTTGCGCAACTGGGCATGAATCACCGAACGAAGCAGGGTCTTTTATGCTATTGTCTATGTTTACTGTGATCCGTGTTTTGGCTTCTAAATAACTTGCAAAGTGATATCCTCAGCACCTACTGTCATCTAATCGCGTTTGAGAAGCCAGCGATTTATAGGAAGTCAAGTGCTGGTATCCGCCCTAATCGCGGTCGGCATGTGATAAAAGAGCCCGCTTCTTCTCTAGCACTCCAAGGTCGGTATGTACATATCAGCTTTCTCTACAATCTACCTTCAAACTTTCAACTTGAATCTATCCGATTTACCGCAAGGCCTCTTATTTCGAATTGGGGTAGTTCCTCGCTCGGCGCCTTCCTTATCTGCGGCTTCTGTGTTCTTTGACTACGCTGGTCCAGACAGGGTTCCAGCTGGAAATGACGTCGTAAATGGCGGCTTTTGTACGTCGTCGGACCTCCACTCCCAGCTGCGGTAGTGTTGTTGGAGGCTCTCTTGTCATTATATAGGACTGATAATGCCTCTAGGATACGCCTTGGCTCGATCTGATGTCTTCCTCACCAGCTCCATCGAGCCGCGATGATGTGAGCGTACACCATGCGAACGACCAGCGGCCGATTACAACCGCGGCATTCTCACCAGTATCACTATCCCACGCGTCTTCCGCAAACCGCCATAGGTCAACTATCCTCGTTCATCAAAAGTCACCACTACTCATAGCGACACCTCCTCAGATTACTAGGGCCCTGGCCTATTCACACGCGTTCCTCCTTCCGCTCAACAAGTTCGTGGGGTTGTTGACATGGACAACCAATGACTCGTGGGAGAGTTTCATACTCGTAGCCTTCTTCTGGGCAACAGTTCTATATGGAGACATTATATTACGGTTTGCCGGACCCATAGTGGTTGTGCTAGGCCTTATACTGGGGATGTACTCGCGGCGATACTCGCCACTATCGTCTACGGGAGTGACCGGAGAGAAGAAGAAGAAAGGACACAAGAGAGAGGATTCGGAGGTTACCAATGTTAAGCATCAGAAGTCATTGGACGAGATTGTGGAAACTCTCAAAGAGTTCACAGCAAGATGCAATATGCTACTCGATCCTCTTATACAGTTGACGGACTTCCTCTCTACCCAGCGGACAGCAACATCCGCGACAACTCGCCCGGCCCTGACTACTCTTTTTATACGAATAATCCTCATTACTCCATTGTGGCTTCTTTTAACTCTCCCACCTCTGCGAATCATCACCACTAAGCGTATTGCTCTGACGACAGGAACACTTATCATTACCTGGCATTCAAAGCCAACTCGGGTGTCTCGAGAAATTTTATGGCGTTCATCCTTTATCCGCCGTGTTTGCTCGGCCATCACAGGATTGCAGTTTGCAACCAGGAATGCACCGCCGAATCTCCCTCCCCGAGGCCAAAGTTCAAAGCCAAAGTTGCCGGGTCAGAAAAGTAACGACTACCACGAGGAGGCCTCGCTCGCTGCTTCTGCTGCGAATAAGCGAAGGCCGAATGCTTCAGGTGTCAAGTTCACGTTCATTATTTACGAGAACCAGAGACGATGGGTTGGCCTGGGATGGACAACGTCTCTGTTCGCATATGAGCGATCAAATTGGACTGACGAACATCTGAACCCTGCGCCTTCAAAGACCGAGTTTGAGCTGCCTGATGTTGATGGAGGAAACGCGCGATGGAGATGGGTAAAAGGCAGTAAATGGCTGGTTGAGGGCGCAGGCAACGATGACGAAGGAGGGGCAAATGCGACATCCGAGGCAAAAAGTGGAGGTAATGGATGGATTTACTATGATAACAAGGTATGTCGAAGCTCCAGCTCTGCTGCAGATAGTTTAGCTAACCAAAATAGTGGCAAAACGGTCGCAGAGGACAAGACGGCTGGGGCAAGTACACACGGAGGCGAAAGTGGTACCGCGACGCGGAGCTTGTGGAGGTGACGGCCAGTACAGAAATAACCCCTTGCTCGACGCCGCCTCCTGAGCTAGAGACAGAGATTGAAAGCAAGACGCAGCGATCACGCGCCGGGACTGTTTCGTCTGTAAGAAGTGGAAAACCTCCTTCCGAGCTTACCCTCGATGACAACTCGAGCACGAAGAGTGGCTTTAGGCCAGGTTCTTTAAAGAGGACAAGCACCACTGGGAAAGGAAGTGTAGACCTGGATGAGGGCGAGGCTTTGCCTGGACAGCTGCCACACAGGGAAAGAGACGGGGACTGGGGCATTGGGGATGAAGTCAAGATGGGCTTGGAATAGGGCCTGCATTTATTACAGTTTTAAGAATATTGCCATGCATTAAGCGCAGTAGTTGCTGTTGTATTACCAGCTGTTTAAATCGGGCCTTAAGAATAACTTGACGATTATATAAATGTTCGTTCGATATGAGGGTCGATTGACATGTGATACTTATATATCTCCACGAAAGTCATCCAACTACCTTGGTTATTGCAGTGGGATTGCGCACGATGGACCAGTCTCGATGTTTTACTTCAGGTAACTGTCGTACTCAGGATGCACGACGTAAGAAACAATTAAACATTGTGTGGGGTTATACGTGCCTTTGATGCTGTGCATTGATTTCATTTCCGGTCACATACGTAGCGGGCCCCAAAAGCCGAGGTCTTCCCACGTGTCGCGCGACCATTCAACAATGCGCATTTCCACTTAGCAAGCAACAATCATCGCGATATATGAAACGAATAACTCCATAAGCTGTAGAGACCGGCGGACTCTATCTTGCTATTTGGATGGTAAACAACAGTATCAATGGCGACTCCTGACCGCGACTCCGGGAAACCTGGACGAGACCGCCTGTCGGCCAAGTCCACCACTGACCCAGTTCTCCGCAATACGCTACGATATACGATATCCGCAAAGGAATACCAGGTTCTCCATAAATATATCATATCGCGATCGAAAGTCCTGAAGCGGAATACGCCTACGGTATCTCAAGTCGAGAAGCTCGTGGATAGACCTGGACGCGATGACCACAATGCCGCCGCTGTCCGCGCGAGTCTACGCGTTTTCCTGGCAACAGGAGCCGCGCTGAAGGCATGGGCTGTTATAAAGGAGACCTTGTTTAAAGGCAAAGCAGAGTATGCTGCCACTCACTGAATAGAATGCACAGAGCTAACATTTCTCAGCACGGCGAAGACAACGCTATGGCGCTCACCAACCTTACGACTTTCCCTCTCTCTATCATCTATCCTCCTCCTACATCGCCTGCTCTTCCGCTTCTTCACACGCCTACGAGCGCACCTCCTCACCCCTGATGCGCAGCCCTTCCGTCGACGCAATCCGCGAACCTCACAAACCCTCACCTCCCGATTTGCACCTGCTGTCGGAGCTAGTTTGGCAGGCTTCATGTTAGGGGTGTACCCTGGCGAGCAGCTACGACTATCACTGGCAATATACGTGCTTAGCCAAGCTGCGGAGGCGACCTATAACCTTGCAGAAGAGCAAGGCTGGATCTGGGGAAAGAAGGGGAGCCTATGGGAGAGGCCGTGGTGGTTTGGAAGCTGGATGCTCATGCCGCTTGTTACCGGACAGCTGCTACACGCTTTCATTTTTGATAGGGATTGTTTCCCTGATGCGCTCAACGGCTTCATGACGAGGTTTTCACCACCATACATACAAGGAAGGCCTGTGGATTACCCATCTAACCTTCCTTGGCCGGCGCCCGGAGAGGTTGTGGATAGCCTCGCTCAGATGGGACGACTCCGCTTCCCGTAAGTCTCTGCTTGATTCCTCTGAGTTTACCTACTAACATTTACTTAAGGCCATTCATTTCTCCTATTTTATTCCCTAATAAGAAGACCCTACCAACCACACTCCAGTCGACGGCACCAATAACAGACGTCGCTCACCCCTTAATCACCTCTCTTTCATGCGCTCTTCTCCACCCAAACGACCCATCCTGTGCTAGGACATACCTCACCTACTGGCTCCGAGCCTTCCCACGCTTTGCCCGGATCTTTGCTGTTGTCTTCGCCGTCTTCTCCCTCCCAAAATACAAGGCATTCTACAACGCACCGATCGCTTCTCTCGATCAGCTTGGCCGCTCGGTCCTCCGTACGTCGGCATTCGCGACGGGTTCCGTAGGCACAGCCTGGGCAGCCATCTGCTTCTTCCAAAACTTCCTGCCTTCAAAGGCACTACCTACCCAGCGATTTTTCCTGGGCGGTTTCCTTGCTGGCCTGTGGAGTTTCCTGGAGAGGGAGACCGGGAGAGGTAATTTCTTGTACATGTCACGATTGAGCATGGATAGTGTATGGAAGGTGGGCGTGAAGAGGGGATGGTGGAAGAGCTTGAAGGGAGGAGATGTGTGGCTATTCGTGGCGGCTTTGGCTATTGTGAATGCTGTTTATACGAAAGATCATAATGCTATTAAGGGTGGAGCAGTCAGACGCGTTCTCGCTGGCCTCCGTGGGGAGAGTGCGGCGCTCAGGAGCCTCGAGATCGATGGCGATGATGTTGATGAGGAGGACAAGAAAGAAAGGTGAAGGAGTGAGATTGGGCCATGATGTCGAGCGAGAGCGAGCTATGGTTGTGGGGCATTACTGGGGCGTTATCGGCTGTGAATAGCCCGGAGGCACTGTGTTGTTCGAAGTATCATGTCTGTTATGATAACTAGTGGTAATTTGTATATATCTCAATGTATGTAAGCTCTTTGCTTTCGGATTCAGTTTCACCGAAGTCATAGGGGCACCCCGCAAATTTGGCGCACCTGAAATGAGATGGCGGGGTAGCAAGCGGATAATTTACCACAACTTCCTAACCACTCTCTTATATCTTCAAACCTCAATTGCCAACTTCTCCATTGTCAAATAAATCGCCAGTTAGCACAATTCGTCTGATCCCTAGTCGCGGCTGAATAAATCTGGATAAATTATCGCCGCCATTAACCGCAACAGCGCCAAGCAACGTCACCATGCCCCAAACCACCCCTCTACCCGATGTCATCCCACCTCTCATCTTCGGAACAGCGGTCTTCAACCACCAGTTCAATAGCGACCCATTTGCTATACCCGCCACTACTCTAGTGCATCACGCATTATCTTCCGGAATTTCCGGCTTCGATACCTCGCCATACTACGGTCCCAGCGAAGAAATCCTCGGCGCGGCCCTCGCGGCACCCGTGGCCGAAACGAAAGCTCCGTTCCCCCGCGACCAATATAAAATCCTGACAAAGGTGGGTAGAATAGCCGCGGAAGAGTTTGACTACTCCCCGGCATATATACGGAAAAGCATTGCGCGCTCTCTGCAACGTCTGCACACAGATTATCTGGACGTCGTCTACTGCCATGATGTCGAGTTCGTGACCCCTGCAGAGGCGCTGGAGGCTGTAAAAGAGCTGCGCAAGATACGGGATGAGGATGGAAGCATAAAATACGTGGGAATTTCTGGATTTCCAGTGGAAGTCCTCTGCGACTTGGCAGAAATGATCCTGCGGGAAACCGGGGAACCTCTCGATGTTGTCATGAGCTACGGCAACTACACACTGCAGAACCAGCGTCTGAAAACCAAGGGTGTACAGCGCTTCATAGATGCGGGTGTAAGGGTCATTCCCAATGCGAGTATGCTGGGGATGGGCTTGCTGCGGACCCAGGGCGTGCCGTCAGGGAGCATGGGTAATTGGCATCCGGCTCCAGATGGCTTGCGTGAGGTGTGCAAAGAAGCGGCACGTATTTGCGAGCAGAAGAACGAGAAGCTGGAGAATGTTGCCACACGTTGGTCACTGGAGCATTGGCTTGCAGATGGGGCGGACGTGGGCACCACCCGTTCTGGAGTAGATGGACAGAAGATTGGTGTCAGCGTTATCGGTGTGAGCAATTTGGTGGAACTGGAAGCGGCTTTGAAAGTGTGGCAAAGCGTCCAAGATGGAGTGCAGAGTGGAGTAGAAGAAAGCAAGAAGAATGACAGTTTGAGTAGGAAGAGGCACATCGATGAGATAGTGGGCGGAATACATGATATACTAGGTAAGTGGAGGGATTTTGCTTGGGACAGTCCGGGCGAAGGATTCGTGAACAAAGCCGCGAAATAGACCTAAGATAGATTTGATCTTCCATAATTGCATCAAAGTACAGAAGTAGACAAATATTTAATGACTGCTACAGTGATATTATCAACTCCGCTAAACGAAACACAGCTCGAATGTCTAACAAATAGCCTGTCCACCAACTCCGTGCAAAGTTCCTACAGCAAAGCAACCCCGATGCATCCCTTCCCACAAAAAGAAGATTCGTTCCCAGCAATTCCCTTGCCTTCTTCCATTAAATACACGATTAAAACATTCATCCCCTACCAGAAACTACACCACCCAATATAATGCTGACACAGATTCTCCAGTTTGGTCGCTTCAATGAGCAACTTATCAACTTGATTGATATAGGTCAACTCCTCATCCGGTTTGAAATCACGCCCTGTGAGTTTCTCCTTGACCCTGTTTAGAACTTGAACTGCCCTCTCATTCTGAATTTCAGTATGGTCTTGCCCAGGCTCAGTAACCGCAGTGGAATTGGTGCGACCGCGCGGGCGCGCAGATGGAGGGCCGCCTGGTGCTGTTGTCGGATCTTGGGCAACGAGCTCGCTAGGGGGTATATGGGCATCTAGAATCGATGGGCGTCGTTGATCCGCTGCCATTATGGAGCCTCGGCGATCAGAACGGAAGTTAGGACCCTCACCAGGGGAATGGGCTCCAGTCAGGCGCCAGTTGAGAAGAGGGTCATGAATGAACTGCGGCTATTAGCATCGACCTTTTCAAAAATGTGGACAGGAATAACTTACAGCTTCAAGGACGGCCATCAAGGACTCTTTGTTGTCTCTGACAACTCTCATCACATTCTCGCAAGTAATTCTGAAACTACCTTCGATATTGCTAACCTCCATGGCATACGTCAACATTCTTGTGAGACGGAATGGAACTCTCTCGGGATATTTGTCGCGGTGCATAGCAACTTCAAAACAGTCACCGAAATCGACATGGATAATCTTTCCGGTTATCCTATCAAGCATCAAGTTGGAAGGATGTCTGTCACCAAGGCCAAGGATGTAGCCAACAATGGACATTACACCCAGAGAGCGGGTGTAGTTCGTCCGGCGGTCCAACCAGGCCTCAGAACTCTTACTCTTCAGCCACAACACACGGTAAAGATCTTGGCCAGTAGTATTGTCAAGGGCGTAGCCAAAGACTTCAACCTTTTGCATCAGGGTCAGGTTATCATAGTCTGGTGCCATCTGAAGCATGATGCGATGTTCAATGTTAAGCAGAATCTTACGACTCTCGCGATATTCACGAATGAGAACATGGAGAGTATCGCTGTTTTCAACCCACCCGAGAAGTCCGGAACTTTGTGATAGAGGAATTGCGGGATATCTTTCGATGTTGAGATGTCGCTTATACGACTCTGAATCGTGCGAGAGTAGGGTATTGCAGAGTCCGAATAGCTGCATAACACGCTCATCTTGACGCATATCCTCGTGGCCCTTCAGGAGGAAGGCATAGGCAATACCATCACTACCATTCATACGGAGTCTTCTTGGTCGCTGTTTGGAGTTGATCACCGAAAACGTCGGGTCAAAGGACAGAATACGAATAATTGGCTTGCCGCTCTGGTAGGTACCAGGCACGGCAAGGTCAAGATCGCGTACATGAAGGAGCTTCGGCGAGACATATGCAAGCTCCAAGCTGGTGAGTTGAGGTAGTTGTCGAGCAATGCGGCGGAAGACTTGGTAGTACAAATCCCAGGCTTGGTTTAAGTCGCCGACATCTCTGGATTGCTTGTATGTGTAACACCACTCCCTTGCTTCTTGAAGATCACGGCCAAAGGTTTGAGCAAAGGAAATTTCACGTAGAGTCTCCGGGCCCTTATCAAGTTGTTCGTGTAGCGGAGTGAGTGTCGCAAACATGCCTTCAATATCATTGGCGCCGAAGTAGAGCCTCGATGCTTCCTCAAGACCTTCATGCCATTGCTCGTGCCAGAGAACTGCAACACGTATAAGCTCCTGGCTAACAACGTCGGCTTGGTCCACAAGTTGGGCACTGTGCTGACGCATGCTGTCCATAATTTGACCAGCTGACCTGGATCGTCTTGTAGTCTGTGCCGACTTCATGGCAACAGTAAGAGGATATACAAGGGCCTGAGGATGCGCACGGCCGACATCTGCAAGCAGGGCATGGATTGACTGCCGCACGCGTGTATTTGGCTGGTTAATGCGCGCAATAAGTTGCGGGATGACCTCGAGCCAGGTATCCACGCTGACTGAAGCAAACCCCTCGATAACAACCGCATTCACTTCGGGATTCCCGCCATGCGCAAACCACAGCGTAAGGAGTCGAAGCGTATCTTGTAAAGAGCTACCAGCTGATAAGGAAATCGACTTGAAGAATCCCCTCACAGCAGGCACAACGTGGTCGATCAGGACATTATGAGGCACAACCGCTGTCTCTCGCTCCGGCTTCTGATTCAAGGACTGAGCAATCTCGAAGTTCGCAAGAGCCCAAGCATGCCAAGCCTTATACCAGTTTGGATTGAATTGCGTGGCAGCAGAATATGCTGCCAGGATATCTCCAACTTGGTCATGACGCCAGTCGCCTCGGTTCAGTGATACTTGCCATTCTCCTTGCTTCAGGCAGCATCGAGCAAGCAACTCTGTATGGTCCGCTAATGCCTTAGGGCTCATAGCATATGGTGCGCCGTTTCCATTCACAGCAGTCAGGCCGTTTGTCATTTCATTGATACCATGTCCATCCTGCATCCCGTGAGCGGCCATCTGCGAAGCATGGAGTCTTTCGGCCATGTCGTTGCTGAAGATTTTCAGCCCGTCTAGCGCAGCGGCCTTGTGCCCAACGGCCCAGTGATATTTGAGGACGGCATAATTGACTGCTGGGGTAATATGCCTGGGTGGCTCACGATGGTATTGTCCGTGGCCATCAGCGTTGACGTATGGCAGAACGGCATCAAGACTGTCGTCGTTGCCAATTAATTGTTGCAGAGACTTTTCGGCCAGACCCATGCGACCTGATTTTCTACACAGGTTGGCAAATTTGATCCACATCTGCATGTTCTCTTTGGGAGAAATGACGAGTGCACGGAGCTTCAACATTCGTTGCCATACTTCGACGTTCCGTTGGCATCCCAACAAACGTGTCTCCCACGTACGCCTCATCGTCTCTTGCTTAGCTGGGTTGTCGTTGCTCTGCTTGTATACGATAAGCTCCTCAAGCTCAGCAAGCATCTGAACGCGAACGACAACAGCATATGCGCGATTGTAAGACTCGCTCACAAGAGCACTCAGCTCCGTATCCAGTCCTTCTCTGGCCTTTTGAATGTACACGCTTGCCTCGTGGAACTGGTTTCTATGGAGCGCAAGAATAGCACCGAAGAATGATCTGTCCGGAGACTGGATCTTCATGACGCTCAAGTAATCATCCATAAGATCCCACTTGCCCAAACCCCAAGCAGACGAAGTAGCCAGTGGTGCGATCCTTCGTTGAACATCAAGGGTTGAAGTATGGAAGGTATCTTGGGCCAAAGCTGAAAGCTCATCCCATTCACCGAGAGCGTGTAAACAGCGCATCTTGCCCATGATGATCTCTATCCTCTCACCAGGCTCAGTGC
This sequence comes from Pseudogymnoascus sp. VKM F-4246, assembly GCA_000750735.1. Classification (NCBI taxonomy): domain Eukaryota; kingdom Fungi; phylum Ascomycota; class Leotiomycetes; order Thelebolales; family Thelebolaceae; genus Pseudogymnoascus; species Pseudogymnoascus sp. VKM F-4246. The sequence goes on from JPJU01000406.1 coordinate 13,695, forward strand.
TTTCCTGCTCCCTCTGCTTGTAGAAATCAAGCGCCTCTTCCCATCTCTCAAGCTTTTCGAACCAAGTTTCCCGCAGTGCAATGCCGTCTGCATACAGTTGTGCTCTCCTCAGAATTCCAATTGCAGCATCGTATTGCTGCAACTGGTTGTTGATCTGAATTAATGCTTCAACGGCACCCCCGCTCTGGTCCTGGAGGAATTCTAGCTCCTTGTAATGCAATGCCTTCGCGTATGCGTGGCATCTACCGGCTTCACGGCCAAGAATTCGAATATCAATCGGCAAAGCCTTATCATCGTGCTCCATGAATTCCGCGAGATTCAGAAGAATCCCAAGGAGATCTGGCGTAATATGGGGCGATTTGACGGCTAGCTCAATATTCTGAATGAGATCATCTTGGTACTGTTCAAAGAGGTCGCTCCAGCAAGAGACAAACGCCGAGTTAAATAACTCTTTTGCAAGAGGTGGGTAGGTGCTTGCCAGACTTGCACAGGCTCTCAGCGCATGATTTGGTGACTCCATTAAGACAGTCACACTGAATCTTCGCATCCATTCTTGCCAATCTTCTTTTGTTGACTTGCCAGCAGCGTCCCAAGCAGACTTCAGATGCACTGGGTTTGAGTCAAGCTTCTTATTGCTGATATCGGAGAATGGGGCCTCGTCAATCTGGTTATAGTATCGTTCTTCTGGGCTCAAATCCTGTGGGAGAGGTTCGCCTTTCTGCAACTTGGTAACAAGGAGATCGTAGTTTTGATGTGTTATCTGATGGGCAACAAGGACTTTCTTAATTGTAGAGACAAAGTGGAGGTAGTCTCTTCCAAGCTGGAATATCAATGCACAAAGCGTGTCCAGGGCTGCAAGCCTCAGGGATGGATCAGCCCCACCCAAAACTCGTGCCAGGGGATGGATAATCTTCGAGGCATAGTCATTAAGATTGACTTGACGAGAGATCTTCCCGATAGCATCGATTGCGGATTTTCGAATGAAAGAAGGTTGTTGTGGTTTTTCAAAGACCTTCACAATGACCGGAATGATTAAGTGCATATACTCCTCACTGCTCGATCCGAAAACCAAAAACGCGTGTAAGACCTTTTCGGATGGCTGTCGACGGGTTGAAGTATCTTTCTCTAAAACACCAAGCATGAGTGGAAGAAGACTTGCAAGGTAGATCTTAAATTCTCCTTCGAGAGAGCGAGCAATGGCTTCCACGAGCTGGAGGATAGTAGCCTGGAGTGATGGAGAAACATTCCAGTATTCTTGCAAGACTTCGACAATGTCTGGAAGATAGTTTCGAATATGCTGGCGAACAATAGTGACAAGAATCGCAAGTTGGTTAAAGTAAGATTCAAGACGGTTCGCTGGCGAGGCACGGATTACCGAGATGAAAGCAGGGATGATCTTGTCGAGGAATGAGATACACTCTAAACCCAGGGTTCTGAAAATGTTCATAATCGCTTCGATTACAACAGCATGGTGCTGTACAAGGGACTGGTCCTTCAATATTTGTAACAAGGCGTTAATGACAACTGTGGGATAGTACTCCTTATTCGATGGTGTAAGCCCAGTCATCATGAGGGAAATATCGGTCATCTGGTTCGACTCCGAGCGCAATTGCATCTCAGGGGATTTTTCTTCCACTTGCTGCTGCTTGTACGGATCCAGAGCTCCGAGAATTCCGATTAACTTGATTGTTTCTTGTCGTAACGGGCCTCTCTGAGACTCCCCTCTGATCACGCTTTGCAATATCTCCAGCAACTGGGGATAGTCCATGTATGGCTTGATGACATACCCAGAATTACTGGCAAGCTGGCCTAATGTTTTCAAAGCTGCTTCTCGCTTTTGTGACGAGCTTTGATCCTGAAGGGCCTCAAGAATAATTGGCATAAGCTGGTCGATATATGGTATCATATCTTCGCCACCAACGGCAGCAAGCTCGCCGATAGCTTTTAGAATCGTTGCGGCCACTGCCGGGCTTGGGTCTCTGGCCTTCGGCAGTAAGACTGAAATCATCGGGTCGACATAAGGCTTGATTAACCTTTGAGAATTTTGAACCAAAAGGCTCAGTAGTTTCGCGCTCTCTTCTTTGTTGCGGGCAACATCCGAAAACTCCAACTCGGTCAACATCTGGATGAGTACTTTTCGCAACGAGGGCACCACGTAAGCGGGATTAACAAGTGTGAGGCGGCCAATAATAGTGATTGCGACTTCTCGGATAGCAAAGACTTCATCATTGAGAGCAAAGAATAGTGTACGGATATTCTCTGACTTCGCAAGATGACGGTCAAACCTTTCATCCAAAGCAGCCAGTACCGTTCGTCGAATTTGGGGGTCTGGATCTGCAACCCCAACTGTGAGCAGCTTTTCAATTACTTCGTTGACGACCTGGATTGCATGGTAGCTGGTCTGGTTGACAATCGGGTCCCGAATATAAAGCTGACAACACGTTAAAGCCGCTGCCTCTCTAATTTCAGGGCTTTCGTCCTCGACATATTTGATGGCGACATCGCGGACGAACTCGTTCAGAACATGGCCTGAAAAATCGAAGCTGCCCAAAGTATTCAATGCCAACTTAATCTCCGCCTGGCGATGCTCGTAGGCCTGTGGGTCCTTCGAATCCTTCGATACAATTGGCACCGCAGCAATGCTGTTCGATGTTGGTGCTCCAAGAGGTTTGAAGGGCTCTCCGCATAGAATGTTGCTCAGCATATCGAGGAGCCTCTCCTGAATGATAGATGTAACAGGTGGTATATGGAAGGCCATATCCACCAGAGCTTGTGTTAACTTCGGTGTCAGCTCGCAAGCAAATATGGGGTCCAGGAGAGCCTCCATATATTTGCTAAGAGTCTGACCAACCGCTGCGGCCAACCTGCTGATACAGTCGAACACGGGGTCCACGCTGCCACTTCGACGAGATTTAAGACTTAAACCCTCGCGGACATAAATCAGAACGCCATCGAGATACGGCGCAATCGCACTCTTAACCGCATTGGCGATGTTACCAATGGCCAGGAATGCGTCGTTTCTCTCCTTGTCTTTCTTGAGCATCCCAGACAGGAAAATCATGAACTTGTGGAGATAGGTTTGTGCAAAGTCTGTCGGAGAATAGTTTGCTAATTCCGGTATTAAGAGCACCACAGTGCGGCGGATCACAGGGTCGCGGTGATCCTTCATTTTGAAAACGATCTCGCATGCCTCTTGGTAGTGCTCGTGCATAAACATGCCTCCCTGCTGCAGCAGCTCTTTGATTACTAGCAGGGATCCATGAATCGACTCGACTGTTCCCATCTTTATTCCCACGCGCGATTCCTCGTATATCATCGATTGCCATTGTAGTCTCCTGGCCTGTTCTCTTTCCCGGATAATTTGAAAGTATGCGCTGATCGCTTCCGCAGCCGTTTCTCGAATTAGGAGTCGTATATCCCGCAGGCCAACCCAGATAAGGTCAAAAACATGCTGTACATATGCATACATGAGAGTTTGCGCATTCCTACCCAACTCTCTCAGTATGAGGACGGCACTGTAGCGACGTTCCTCGACTCGATCCGATTGTAGCCATTCTAATGCGGTCTTCACCTCACTCTCCACCAGTTCGGATATCAAAGAACCTCCAGGTCGGCATAATCTCCCCAGTGCTACGGCTGCCGGCTGCATAGCAACAAGGTCTTTGCTCCTGAGCACGCTCCTGAGGGATTGGGCGAATCGCGTGGTTTTTTGAGCTGCATCGACGCCATTGAAGTCGATGAGCGCATCGAGGGCCATGACGCCGCCCAGGCGGTCGATAGGATCGTTTCCATGGCTTATTAATTGTGTGATCTTTCCATTGACGACATTGTAGAATTCGATAAAGCGCTCCTGCGGAAAGTCTGTCTTCTGTGAGCTAAATCCAATAACTCTGGTAATAGTAGCTTACCCCTCGCAGTAACCACAACCAAATCCTGGAGCTCTATCGCTGCCCGTTTCCGTACATCTTCATTTCTATTTTAGTTAGCTCTGTGCCAACGTCGAGGCGTTGGGTGTTGGGCTCACCGAGAACGTAGCTCTCCTACAAGTCTGTTCAGCACGTCTACTGCTTGTTGCGACATCTTTCAGAGTACTGCTCCCTGCGAGCGCCTTAATTACAAAGTGAAGTCGCCATCCATAAGCGCTACTCAAGAGACGGTAAATGTTCAAAGAAGGTGGCAGAAGGCGTGCGTTGTTCGTGGTATATTGAGATTGTTTGTTTCGGTCGTCGGGTTGTCGTCTTGTGATTCCAGGTGTAGGTCGATATATGGCTCCCCCAGCCTAACATCCCTGCAAGTCTTGCATTAGCGGCAATTCGATAAGCCTTGTCATATTTGGGCGACAGCCTCGACCTACATTTATGAACAAACTTCGATTGCCACAACACATAGACGCATCACTCAATTCTCTTTTAACATGGGTAACGATGGAGGCAGGTATGTACATTGCAACAACAAGCGCCAAGTATTTAATTTCTAACTCAATATAGCATTCCAACGCGACGGGAGCTCGTCAAGAATGCGGCGCGCGACCCAAACACCTCTGAAATGAAGGCGACACAGCTCGAATCGCAAACACACGCTTGGACATATTGCCCTCTTTCCCAACGACTGTTATCTACACCTATAGTCTCTGACTGTGCTGGTACATTATATAATAAGGATGCGATTATAGAGCACCTGTTACCAAGCGACGAGTCTTCACCGGAAACAAAGAGCGACCACGAGGAGATTCTTAAAGGGCGCGTGAAATCGCTGCGGGACGTCGTCGAAGTCAAATTCCAAACCGAGAAGGACGAGGTAGCAAAGGCAGAGAAACGGTTATGCCCTATTACAAGCAAAGAGTTGGGCCCAACAACGAAATCTGTGTATCTGGTACCTTGTGGGCATGCATTTGCGGAGGTGGCAACCAGAGAAGTGGCGGGAGTGGCCTGCATGCAGTGCAATGAGCCCTACCTTTCGGAAAACATTATCACAATACTACCTACGACGAAAGAAGACATTGGAAGACTTGACGAACGCATCAAGAAGTTAAGAGACGCTAGTCTAACGCATTCATTAAAGAAAGCTCCAGGGACAAAAAAGAGGAAGAAGCACGCAGAGACGGAAGCCAAGGAAACAATTGAGAAGCCAAACGAGAAGTTAAACGAGGATAACGGTTTTAAATCAAGGGACGGAGTACAGTCCAAGATACCATCAGGAACACCGGATGATGTCTCTTCAACGTTACAACTTAAGGACGGCCCCTCGGTGTCTGCTGGCAGGATCAAGAATGCTGCAACTGCAAGTCTCACAGCAAAGGTTTTAGACGAGCAAGCAGAAAGAAACAAGCGGAGAAAGCTTGGGCTAAACGATAATTTGAAGAGTTTGTTTTCAAATAGCGGGTCGGGCGAACTCAAAGGCGCTGGGGATTTTATGACTAGAGGATACTCATTACCGAAGAAGACATAGGTATTCGAATGAAGAATAATATTATTGAAGCTAGACTCATACTTTGTTCTGCTTCCAGTTTTCCCTATCGATGTATGTCTGCGCTGATTCCCATTATCGTCCCCACATAAGCACTCCTGATCAAGCTCATGTTACTTTCGTGCCTTGTTCTACTGGGCAACGAATTCCCTATGTCGCCCATAAACCGCACGAAGGCTTCTGCGGAGCTCCCAAACAAATATCCACATAAAACGAGGTCCATACCGTACACAGTTCCAAGTAGCTGCCATAACCTTTCTGAGAAAAGGGCCTCGTCGGCCTGAAAGCGTAGCGACAACCTCAACGATCGCCGTCAGCAGAATCTGTTCAATCCCCGCCAGAAGCCGATTCCACCTCTTACATGCCCAGAGAAGGACATAAATAAAGCGGGTGCCCCAGAATGTTATTACTATTTCCGGGAGGGCGCACAAAAGCTCCCTGAACTCTTGAGAATCCTTGCTTCGTGGTCCGTAAATCATATTCCACAACCAGAAAGCCCAGATATGCTTAATACACCATTCAGGCTCCCCGACTTCTCCCCATCCTAACAACTTCCAAGGCAACGGTCCTTGCACAGGTAAATCTGTGGTAGTCACTGGCGGTCCCGGTTGCTCAAGTGGTGAAGCTATCGCTTCCAGGTTGGTCACAACCGCTGCGGTAGTATCATTGGCGAACAGCTTCTGCCATATGCGCTGTGCATAGCTACTAACGAAAATAAACATTTGCATTGTCCCGGAAGCCAATTGAATTGGCACTAATCGCTATCTTGGGCTTAATCGTTCTGTGACTTCAGAGTTGTAGTCCCGGAAAAGTCCCCTTGCGCCTATTCATGCGTTTCCAACTCCCGAAATAAGAAAAGGCCGTAATCACAATAAAAAAACGTCGACTACTTCGTTGTGAAGTCAGTCTCGAGGGGGTTCACTCCTCCGTCTGTAGCTTTCTCGCATGAACAAGCATCTGGTAAACCTTAGCACTATGTTGTCCAGATACAATGGAATAACTTACCAGCCGGGCGGACACCGCACGCGCATGTAGAGCCAGTAGGAGTTTTGTTCTCAGCTGAGGCACGGTCACAGGTGCATGCGCCGGCTGGTCTCGCGCCTGGATAGTGTATTAGCTTTGTAAATTGAGTTGTAGCCAATCCCCACATATGCCCTCTAGGACTTGAGAAGGCAAAAGGTTGTTCCATGATAGAGCGGCGCAGGTGATAGATTTCGGGTTGACTTACGGCATGAACAGCGAGGTCCCTCAACTTTGTTTTCTTCTGATGCCTTGCTGCAGTTGCACTCAAGCGCATGCTTTTCGCCACAAGAACATTTTGCTTGGGCGGCTATGGCATGTTAGTAAAGGTGAATCTAAGCTGATGTAGGGTCGCTCTTACCACAGATACAGCCTTGCCCACTCTTGTGACAACAGGTGGTGGTCTGGACGGTTTCGGAAGCCATTTTGACGGTGTAGGGTTGTTGACTTTTGTGCGAAGTAAATAAATGTATTGTAAATAAGACAGGAATTCTCTGATTTTTAGATGGAATGATTTGGAAAGTGAATGCTCTCAAGGAAGTGGTTGCTCTCGTCCTTTATAAGTCCAGGTTATCAGCCTTGCATGACAATGATTTGATTTACCTTGATCCTGATTGGCTGAAATGCGATTTACTGGGAGCAGCTCCCCGTTAACAGCTACCAGTAACAGCAATCAGTTACACAGCAATCCTGATTGGGGAAGCACCATTACGTCGTCCAGAAGCCAAAGGTGGCTGTTATATTATATGGTACATACAATGTCTAGTAAGGTATCTGTGATTCGTAAACGCCGAAATGTCCCGCCCATTGTATCGCCCAAGTTTATGTCCCCCATATCTTACACTGCCCCGAATTTATGTCCCGAATTTATGCTCCGAATTTACTCTCCTTGTATGGGTATCTTGGCTCGTCGTCTTTTCTATACCACAGTTGCTTCTTCTTCTTGGTAGGGATATGTTCCACCCAAATTTGCTTCGCATGTTCCTTCATGAACCGCCTGATGAACCTTGGATCCCACAGTTCACTGGCTACGCCGAGATCCTTGCAGCACCGCATCAAGGCGTTTGATTTGCAACCTTCCGTAGCCGTAGGAATGCCTTCTGGAGAGAAGTAGGCTTGTTCGCCGCGAGCGACAGAAACCAGTCTATAGAATATCAGTCCTTGCCTAATTCCAGGAACGGTGTCCAGACAAACCTTCCATGCGCCACGAGCGCGTATTCCCTTGTAATGCTCTTCGGTGTGACAATGGTCTCTCCTCGAGGGGCCAGACCCCAGCCTCCTGGGCCAAACGCCCTGTTCAATATACGTCGGTATTTGATCTCTGGTAGATACACTATTCCGTCTGGCTTGACCTCCACATCATCGGTGGGTATTTCGGCAAGTAAAACGGCGGCGGCTTCTTTCGAAAATGGTTCAGCAGATAGACCGTGGAAAGACTTCGCCCAGTCAACCTGTCGACTGCCCTCATCAAGAATAAGCGGCTCGTCCGCCAACCCCGATGTGATGTCGTTTATTGGCGACTGGTCATCTATAGACGCTGGCTTGCTAGCCCCGTTCGTGTTCGTCGCACTTCCATTTCCGTTTCCATTTGTTGGCTGGCGGTTGTAGCTCGTTCCTGGTGTCGCAACTCGGATTTGCGAAGCAGAGAGAAATCGTTGAGCTCCGGGCAGGCGTGCATTCCGTGCTGGGTTGGACGATTGTAGGAGACAAAGTCTTGATGACTGTCTGATACAGCGTCCGGCCGCTATTTTGACCCCCGACATATCTGGTAGTTGGAAGTAATACCGAATGGTGTTGTTGGAGGTTCTAGATCCCGTTCGCGACGTTGGCTGCATCCTTGTAATAGCCTCACGCGACTTGAGCCGCAACGCCATTGGGAATCATTAAACCCACCAAAACTTCGCATATAAATGGGAGTTTTTGTATATAATAATACAGTAATAATATATACATTTACTAATATACAGCCGTCTTTCTGTTGGTCTCAATGCAGCTTCTTATGCATCCTTCATGCTTGTCCTCTTGTCATTGCTCTGTTTCTTCCAGCAAAGCTTGAAGTCCTCGAGCTTTAAAGAAGAGGTTATCAATCAGCTATGCGCTTGACAATTGTAGGGTCCCGGTTACTCGGGTGCCGAACCGCTTAGACATCTGAAAGGGAGAGATTGGCGGTTTACATACCTCCTGTTTACACTGTCGCCAGTCCTTCTTTTCATAAAAGCAATCATTCATCTTGGTATTCTCCGCTGTTGGGATTGTGAGCTATATCCGTCCCAAATCATCATATATTTTGACCACATACTGGCGCAGCCTGTGCTGAAGATTCTCTTGTCCCTGTAGAGCAAGATTAGCGTTGGGGACGGCTTCTGGCGGCTTTAGTTCCGTTTACCACTCATCCGGCTCATCATCATCAACTCCGGCATTGATTACTTTGTTTTTATCCCCCAGGTTAGACATTGTGTCGGAGGTTGTGGATGTTCTTTGGGCAGTCAATATTGTTGGGAATACAACGTTCTCGCCTGATTGCGACGAGGTAAAACCACCGCCTCGGCTCCGAATATACCAAGTAAATTGGCTGCTAGGAAGATGGTTGTCAAAAAACTAAACGTCCTGGTGTACTCTGGTATGATTAACAAACCAGAAGATAACTATCTTTACCCAGACTTGTACTAAAATGGCATATAGGCACGGGTAGCACAGATGGGGCCGTCCGTCATGCTCTCTACACATTGAGGCGGCTTCTCTCTCCAAACTACGCTGTCTTTCCAGTATCTGATTCCGTTCTTATCAAGGAGCCCTGGACAGCATCCTGTGCTCTTCTCGTCTTTCCCGGAGGCGCAGATCTTGGGTATTGCCGTGTACTCAATGGTGCAGGAAATGACCGTATAAGCCAATATGTCCGAAGGGGTGGCTCATATCTTGGATTCTGTGCCGGTGGCTACTATGGGAGTCAGAGGTGCGAATTTGAGGTCGGAGACAAGAAAATGGAAGTCATCGGGAAACGAGAATTGGCATTCTTCCCGGGAATCTGTAGAGGGTGTGCATTCAAAGGTTTCGTCTATCAAAGCGAAGCTGGGGCGTGCGCTGCAGAATTAACTGTGGAAACGGAGTCTTTCGCTGGGATAGACTGCCCAAAGTCCTTCAAATCCTATTATAATGGCGGTGGAGTCTTCGTTGATGCTGCCAAATTCAAGGCAGAGGGTGTTGAAGTGCTGGCCACGTATTCCAAAGATACGGATGTTGACGGAGGAGACTGTGGGACGAGGGCGGCTGCAGTATATTGCAAGATAGGTGAAGGATGTGCAGTACTCACGGGGCCTCATCCAGAGTATGTTAACCTCAAATTCTTGCGTGGCACATGCTAACAGTAACAGATTTGCAGGGGCAAACCTGGATGCCAAATCGGGCGGCCCAGAGTATTCCAAGATGGTTGAGAGCTTGATTGAAAGCGATAGCCTCCGGGACAGCTTCATGAAAGCATGTCTAACGAAAATGGGACTCCTTATTGCGAAAGAGACGATCACGGTACTACCAGTACTTTCCGCCCTTCATATTTCTTCTCTTCATAACATCGAGGTTTCTGAGTTATTTGAAGATCTAAAAAGCGATATAACGCTTGAGGAGGGAGAAAGTTTCGTAAAAGGGGAGAATGATACATTTCTCGTTGAAAAGAAGAACTCTCCTTTATCGCTACAGTCTCTCGGCGTTTCTCTTCCACCAGCCAGCTCAGAGGCTAAAGACGAAGCAGAAACTGACCAGCTTCCTAGTGGCCAGGACGGGGAAAATATCGACTATAACAAGGTCATAAAGCGCCTGGTATTCCACGATGGCGGATGGCCCCAGAACGATGAGACTCCAAATTTCAACCATACCGCATTCTACTCGGAACTTGTCGATTACCAAGACGAAAGTGGGAGTCGAGCAGAAGACTTTGGCAAGGTTCTCATGTATGGAGATGTTGTTACCAGTACAAATACTTTGTTGGAAAAGTGCGTTCTCACAAAAATTCAATGAATACTACTAACTACATGAAGGAATCAAAAGCTTCTATCACACGTCCCCAACGGTTTCACGGCAACAGCAACACTCCAAGTTGCTGGCAGGGGCCGTGGAACAAACGTTTGGGTTTCACCCGTTGGATCATTGATATTTTCCACCTGCATCAGACACTCCCTCGAATTATCAGCCAAAGCCCCTGTTATCTTCATTCAATATCTTGCTGCCATCGCTATTGCGCAAGGAATCAGGTCTTATGGCAAGGGATATGAAGATATGCCCGTGAAGCTAAAGTGGCCTAACGATATTTGTAAGTACACCGGTTTCTAGCTTTTGACGTCAGTGTTGATAATTTTAGATGCTCTGGATCCCACGAAGCCAGGAAACAACGAATATGTAAAGATTGGTGGAATTCTAGTGAACTCTTCGTACTCCTCTGGTAATTACAACCTCGTGGTCGGTGTTGGAATCAATACAACAAACCCTGCTCCAACAACATCCTTAAACGCACTGCGGCCGCAACATCTTCCAGAGTTCACCATCGAAAAGCTCCTTGCTCGAGTTTTGACCAAGTTTGAGGACATCTATATCAAATTCTGTCGATCAGGGTTCGATAAGGCACTGGAGGAAACCTACTACAAGCTATGGCTCCATAGCGAGCAGATCATTACGCTCGAAGCTGAAGGGGGCGTTAGGGCAAGAGTGGTGGGAATTACTAGAGATTGGGGATTTTTGAAGGTCCAAGAGCTGGGTTGGGAGGATAAGCCCACTGGAAAGGTCATCGAATTGCAAACAGACAGCAACAGCTTTGACTTCTTTAGAGGCCTGATCAAGAGGAAGGTATAGGTCTTTCATATTTTAGACGCCAGTATTTGCAAATTTTCTGGCTACCCACGCTCCTCCATGCTCCTCGTACTCCTGCTTTGTAACAGATAGCTTGCTAAGCAATGCCTCATCGCGTGCGAGGTTTGCTCCACCTTGCCAGGTGCTTACAATCGGGTTTGGGCTCGTTGGCCGTGCAAGGCGAACCATACACTCAGAAGGTGCAAGTGCCATAATCTCAGCCTGTAGACGATGAATAAACCCGTCAATATTCGCGTTGCCTCCAACAACAACTACGTTCGCCAGAAGCCCAGGCCAAAGCCCAATCGGCAAAACCGAAAGACTTTGCATCACCACTTGAGCAAGTCCTGGCTGCCGTAAGCCAATATCCATAGGATTGAATAACAACTCTGGGACCGTAAACCGTTCATTTCTGAGGGTTAAAACGTCCTCGGGGTTCTCCACTGCGTGACCGGCTGCTATCTTCTTTAGATTGCCAGCCAGTTTGGGATCATGATCACGGAGATACCCCTTTGTTATATTGTGGTAATCTGGTAGGACATAATCTTTTGCTATGCCTCCTCCGGTCAAATAGCTTTCTCTCTTTTCACCTTTGGTCCCTTTCCAAGACAGTTCCAGGTCTGTATTGAAGTCTTTGCTGACATAGCACGCCGCCTCTTTAATTTCGTTCATTAGGTAAGTTTCGTTTCGCATATCAAATTGTCGGAGAGACAACAGGCGAGTGAGGTAGTTCGTCATCAGCTTTCCACCAACATCTAGTCGGCGAATTGCAGATTGTAGTGGGCGGCCTTGTAGTATGGGTGTGACCGTTGTATGAGAGTAGCCAGAGTCGATGAGAAGGAGGACTTCGGCGGGGGCCACTGGGGCAGTAGCGTCGCGTGGCGGGGCCTTAAATATAGCCTGGATGTCGTTGTATGCATTAAGAGTTGGTCCTGTCATGTAATAAGCTTCCATCCTAATCTGTTATTGGGAGGGGACAATACATACCAAGAGCGCGATAATACGAAGCAAAGCCGAATTCCTCGAAAACGACTTGGTCACAATTGGTCTGTAGCACCGGCAGGGAATTCGGCGCCTCAGTAAGAATAAGCCCTGTTTCCGATGGATCGCAGTGTAGTTTCGCCTTCTTATCAAAGAATTCGTGATCCCAGATTTCCTTTTGGGCCTCCCAGTTCACAATGTAACCTTTCTCAACAGGGCGCCTGAAAGCTATGTCGCCGAAATCCTTGCATTTCTCTAACTCTGAGCCAATATAGACTTTCCGTTCGCGATCCCGTGCCATACAATTCGGTATAATATGACACGAATCTTGGGTCACTTCGATCGAGGGCGATGAGAAGCCCGCCTTGATGGTAAACGCGCCATTGTCGAGCACCAAGGTCTTGGACGGCGGTGGAGGGCCAGAGGACTTGGTACGGCGATGGGTCGGAGCCATGCTTGCGGCTATATGAAAGTTATCGAAAATCTAACAATGTGCCGTCGCATGGTCGTCATTGCAGGTGTTGGTGGAGGTCTCAGCCAGCTGATTGTTTGGTAGTCGCGAGGCTCGATGTTCGAGGTTGGTCCCCAGGAACGCGGGGATATTCCGCTAATATTTTGCCAGATCTTATCTGCCCCTCATAACTTTTTGAAATTAAATCCAACACGACAACTACGAGTGTGAGGGCAACCACCCACCTTTTCGATAGAGATGGCTTCAGTTACCCCGAAACCAGAAGAGCCGCTGCTTGCTCTAAAGAGCATAGTCAGCACTGTATCTGCCCTCCTCGACCAGCTTGAAACGGCAACCAAAGCCACGCCTGCGACCCAGAAGGCCCCCGCCAGCGAAATCAACGCCCTATTTCTAGCTCACGATGCGGCCAAACTCATTCGCGCTCATTCGACGAAGCTATCTTTGCTAATAATCAACACTCCATTTACGCCTTCCGCCATCGTCAAAGTCCTCCGCGAGGTGGCGGCCGGCCCGCTTCCGTCACTCGGAACTGCCGTCGAATTATGCGGGGCACACGTATATTCCGAGATACTGCAAGGAGAGCTACAGTGGAGGGTACGCAAGGTTTTCAGCGAATTTAGAGTGCTTCTCAAGGAGATCCCGCTCGATGGCAAGGTGTTGACGGAAGACCAAAAGAATGGCACCGGGAAAACTGTGGGAAAGGGCAGCTTGGCGTCCACAGGCGTGTTGTGGCAGGCCTGCGATGATTTAGCGGAGCTGAAGAATTTGGGTATTGCGGGAGTTGTTGTGCGGAAAGCTGAACAGTATCGAGATACCCTCAAAGACGCCATCGAGGAATTACAGGAATGGGGGGATGAGAGTGACGACGAGGACGATGAGGACGAAGATGACGAAGCGAATACAGATGATGAGGCTGATGAAGCTGCCCCGAAAACAGCTCAGGACGAAATTGACGACTTCTTTGGCTCCTCGATGCATATTCCAAAGGACGATCCCAACAAGATCCGCCCTCGCCTCGAGCTGTCGCTACGGAGGCTGAAGCTGATAGCAGTGATGTTCAGCGCCGTCGTTAAGCGGAGATACAAGACGCTATCTCCTCTGACCTTGTCCGAGCTGTCGACAGGAGAGTATCCCTTGACGCAGGATAAACTTACGCCGCCGAAGCCAGGCACTGCTATGGCTCCAGCATACCGTGTGGACGCCAGCGTGACTATCCTTGGAACAATCACCGAGTTGGCCGACGACCTTGCCACTGCATTTTACGACCTCGATGCCGAGACGATTGATGGTGCCATGGACCAGTGCTTTTCAACCAGTCTTAAAGTAACTGAGCTACTATCCCAAGACTGGGCTGGGAAAGACGATGCATTTACCACTTGGGTGAGTACTCGGAGTTTCAGAGAGTTGTGGGCGTAGCTAATTTATTCTAGGCCGAGACGTTTAAGACTGAGATGAAGAAATGAAGAAATGAAGCTGGACTTGGATTCATTTGGCCAGTGGCGCAGTGGAGACAGCAGGGCAGCTATTATATATATTTCAATGACAAAACATGCCTGCATCTGCAGTTAGCTGGTAATGATGTAGTGAAAACTTATTGTCGGCTTGACTTATATGATTTGTGAAGGAAGATCCGTACCTGGGATGCTTCATATTTGTCACTGCTCACAGTTCGAAGTATGATTATTCCGAATGAGTGCATCCTTAGTTTCAATCCAAAGTCTATAATATCATTGTACACATTATCTATTATATACAGTCTATTCATTCTGTTCATATGGTGACGAAGAAATCCCAATCCCTGCGCCCAACTTCAATCCATGCCAGGGGTACTCCTAGATCCTATAGCCAATATATACGAGTGTTGGGAGACTGCTTTCGAACCACTCAATTCAATCCCTCAAATAAAACGCTGCGTCGGTCTTTGATATTAACGAGTGTATACTCTGCCAATCGTGGATCGCCTTTTTCGATTCTCATAGTGGTATATAGAAGATTCGGCTCCGTCCAAACGGGGCGCAACCCGCGGGCTTCAAGGGATTCCCACCTGCAGTTCAGTTAGAATGCTATTCATTATTGGTGCTCTAAATGAATTTGTATAATGCAACTTGGACGCAAAAACTACTCACCACTGCAGAAAGTTATAACCGGTTATTGCCTCATGTCCAAAAAGATGCAACTCCACCATTAGTTGACCTATTGGGAGCTCAAAGCCATCATCTGCAGGGAATGCCTCATCGAGAGAAGTTAGAGAGGCAAACTCAGCGTATTCGATGTCCATTTTTAGGATATCACTTTCAGCCAGTTGTCAGTCTCGTTCTAAAGCATCGACTAATTGAGGGGCAATTCGGGTATGGTACATGGAAATACGTACATATAATCGTGGCCATTCATCTTCATAAGGTCCTGGATAGTATAGAATGGAGGCCACGATGTGGAGTTTGTGACCCCTGAAATACCGGCCTGAGTGAAGTGTGCGCGCGCCCTGTGCTCCACGCTCAACTGCTTGCCAAAGTTTGCCACAGAGTAGTCGTAAGCCCAAATCTCGCAATTTGTTCGCTCGATCGTCTCGTCTTCTTAACGTAGGGAAATCTCGTTAGCATGGGCGGGGTCTATTCGGGCTATACAAAGGAGGTTGACTTGCCATAGCTAGACTCGGTCTGAACACCGAAAGAGTAGATGACACAAGGCCGAGTGGCTGGAAGCTCTTCATATTTTGACATCCCACAGACCCACTTTCCTCCATCGCCCATTCGGCCAATCCTCTCCATCTCATATGGGCAGCTCCATGAGGCGGGAACAAAGTCCCAGATGGAATACGGTGATTTTGGGTACTTTGGTGGAGAATCGGCTGGGAATCTGGGGCTCGTCAGTGGATATTCCGATGCATATATGTGGTTGATAATTGACGCACAATGGCATGATCTCAGGATATCGCCATTCCCCGAGCAGATTATGCCTCTGCTCTACTGTCTTACTCCAGATCCTCTCCGCCAAACGCATGTGCTCCCGCAACGACAGCCGCGCGACATCGTGGCTCAGGACTGAGGATGAGAAGAACGAGCCTAGGGATCCGCCAGATCCATAGCTCGAGATTAGTGTTATGACGGAGATAGAGAATGCGGCTATCAATAATAACCGGAGATGCCTTGTTGCAAGCATGGCGGGTGATCGCCTGGTGTACCTGGCTAGCTATCGGCCGCCAAGAACAGGGGGAGAAGATATTCCAAACAGCCACTGCATAGAGCGAGTAGTTGTTGCATGAGTACGACCCAGTGATACTGAGCCAAAATCCAAAACCAAAAAAACTGGCAATCACAGCAGATTCGAAGCCCACAGGAAAATGTCGAATGTCATTTAAAATACGGGAGATGGCTGAGCTTAATTGCTTCCGGACAGACGCACGGACCAATATAAATTGTAGCGCCATACCTTAATACTCTAGCCTAAGGTCTAAAAACGGATGTTCAGGACAGCCCTACCAGCATTATTATAGTATTTATGATATTTATGATGCTATGGAATAAGGCGGGTAAAATAGATGGTGGCAATGATGATATTGTTTAAATAGTCAGCTGGCTAGAATCTCGGTGAGGCTACATAAAAATAGCCACATACATATCAAGACTGGACATTAGGTGCTTCAAATATGGCAATCTATTCAAAAGGAAGGAAGACTCCATTATCTAATTCGCAACTCCGAAGAACGATATGCACAATATGGGGAACCTCTCATTTCTCTTTCTCACATTGCTTCCTGTCAAAATTGCTGACGTAAGAGGGTCGCATGCTAGGAATCTGTTAGCGCAAGGCTACCATTGTGGCGTGGCGATTCTAGGCTCTTCTAGAGGGGTAGAAGGCTGACATATTCATTCAGTCCAAGGTACTTCGATCAGTGCCAACCTCGACCCTAAAACAAAGCGCGTTGCTCCTGCGAGGGAGAATGCATTGTTACAAACCCAGGAGCCGGTGACCCTAGAATTCAATCATGGAAGCGCCTGCTGAACTGAGCTGGTCTGCGCCGTTCACGGTTGCGCCAGCGTCACAAATTACGAAGAACTTGCCCGGCGACAAGATACTCCTGCCACCGTCTGCTCTGGAGCAACTCCTCGCTGCATCACCAGCTGTCCCGACGCCTTATAATGCCACCCGTGCGGGCTTCGATCCATTCAACCCATACGCTCTAGCTGCTGCCCGAGCAGAAGCTTCCCAATGGCGAGACACCCAACAACAACTACCCCACCCACTGACATTTCGGCTTGTCAACCCCAAGAACGGCCGCGTCATATACGCCGGTATTCGAGAGTTTTCAGCTGAAGAAGGGCAAATTGGGCTCAATCCTGCTCTCTCAAACGCCCTTGGAATTACAACAGAATGGGCGGCTGGTGCTGAGGGAGAGCCGATAGATCTTACAAATGATAGCGAGGTTGAAGAAGTGGATAGGATAATGGTCCATGCGAAGCAGCTCCCAAAGGGCACATATGTTCGCCTACGGCCGTTAGAAGCTGGCTATAATCCCGATGATTGGAAATCGCTGCTCGAGCGGCACTTACGAGAGAACTACACGACACTTACGAATGGCGAGGTACTCAAAATACCAGACATGAGCAAAAGAGGGCACGACTTCCAGTTCTTAATCGATAAATTTGTACCCGAAGGAGATGCGATCTGCGTAGTAGACACGGACCTAGAGGTCGATATCGAAGCACTGAACGAAGAACAGGCCAGAGAGACTGTGAAGCAAATTATGGCAAAAACACAGACCGCCCCGGGAACGGCAGAGGGCAGCTCCTCTGGATCGGTTATAGATATATGGACCCCAGTAGAAGGTCAGGTCTTGGAGGGAGAATACGTGGACTATGAGCTTCCTTCGTGGGACAAATCCAGGACACTTGAAATAGAAATCACCCTAGATGAGGATGAGGAAGTGGACTTATTCGTCAGCCCTCTAGCACCCCGACAGAGAGCAAGACCGCGCGAGGATGAGCATGTCTTCGGAGAGTTCGATAGCGAAACATCTTCCAAAAAGATACGTTTACGGCCGACAAATGTCGAATTAGAGGGAGCCGAGTCGCTATACATATCTGTCCATGGGTATAGCCCACCGGAGGGATCTAATCCGGCTACAAAATCATCACCTCGACGTTACATATTGAAAGCTCAATCGGTCGAAGTTGGCACTCCAGATGTATCAACGGTGGATTTAACGACGGATGAAGATTCTCATGACCCCGATGATGAGCAGTGCAAGAACTGCCATCAATGGGTACCTAAACGCGCAATGATGCTGCACGAGAACTTTTGTTTGCGCAACAACATTCTCTGCCCAGTCTGTCAAAGCGTCTTCAAGAAGAACTCTCCAGAGTGGCAGTCCCATTGGCACTGCGAGCACGACTCAGCACACGGGAATGCCGTTGCCACTCACATCAAACACAACCATATATACCACACCAGCGTCACTTGCCCATCTTGCGACTACCAAGCTTCATCCACCCCTGACCTCGCCCTCCACCGCACAACCCTCTGTCCCGGAAAACTCATTCTCTGCCAATTCTGTCACCTCTCCGTCCCTCAAGAAGGCGACCCCTCATCGCCCTCCGCCGAAGCCCTCCTCTCCGGCCTCACTGCCCACGAGCTGGCCGATGGCGCCCGCACGACAAACTGCCACCTCTGCCAGGCCATCGTGCGCCTACGCGACATGACGACACATCTCAAGCACCACGACCTCAACCGCAACTCCAAGCCGCTGCCGCGCATCTGCCGCAACGTGAACTGCGGGCGCACGCTGGACGGCGTCAGCAAGAACGGGCAGGTTGGCACGGCTGCTCGGGTTGGGCAGGGGCCAGGGAATGAGCTCGGGCTGTGTAGCATCTGCTTTGGGCCGCTGTATGTTAGTATGTATGACCCGGAGGGGAAGGCAATGAAGCGACGCATTGAGAGGAGGTATTTGTCGCAGCTTATTACTGGGTGTGGGAAGGCATGGTGTGGGAATGAGGTGTGTAAACAGGGAAGGGTCAATCTGGGTATCACGAAAGGAGGGGAGGTTGTTAGTACGAAGGATGCGCTTCCGGAGGTGAAGCCATTGTTGGTGGATCTCGGGAGCGCGCCAATGCATTTCTGTGTTGATGAGAGGAGCCAGAAGTGCAGGAAGTTGGCGGAGATGCTGGCTGGGGAGGGAGTTTACGAGTTAGAATGGTGCATTGCGGCATGTGAGGCAGAGTCTGGGGAGCTAGATGCGGGCAGACAGTGGTTGTCAAACTGGGCTCCGAAGAAGACGGAGAGCTCGCCGCGGTAGGGAGTTTGGGGTTTCATCAGCATAGCATGGTAACTTACTTTAGAATATTCACATTACTAGACTAGTTGGAATATATTGTCTGGCCGTTTGGCTTTTATACACTCCATAATCTAGACTCACACTAGACTACTACAAATGACGGTTTATAACCTCCGTGATCGAAGCTCCGCCAAGTCGTATAAATGTACGAAGTTCGGTGGCCGGCCCGCCCCGTCCCGCACCTTGGCTCACGACCCACCTCGCTCTCCTACTTCCTCCCCAGCAGCCACAGTCTCCAAGGCCTAGGCATGCTCACTGCAGCCATCGCAAACACGAATGGACGACAATAGCTCAGCGAAGGATGTGGCGCAGCGCAGACGCGCGGTTGTGGCTTCTATATTATACCCATGTATGAGTGGTGGCTGTGCATCAGCATGGGATGAGACGGGTACTAACATGCGCAGGGCTGCGGGAGAAGCTTATCTATAGCCGCTGCCCCGCTGCCCGGAGGAGATTAATGGAAGGAAACGGCACAGATTTTTATATATGACAGATAACCTGGGGAGCGACAGTTATCTTGGTGAATGAGAGATATCTCGGCGAACGGGCGCTTCCTTGGTGAATGAGAGATATCCAGAGGGCGGGAGCAGCTGTCATATACAATAAGCTATCTTGGCAAACGACGGCCACCTTGGCTAGCTCGACCCTCCCCACATTACAACCAGCTCCGTTCCAATGTCTTTCGGATGGTCCGTCGGCGACCTAATCGCCGGCCTCGAGGTCGCCATCCGCATTGCCTCCGCCCTGCAAGATGCTGGCGGTGCGGCCGAAAAATACCGCCAAACAACTACCTACCTCCTCTCACTCTCTACGGTTCTCTATCAACTTCATCCTCCCCCGCCGGGCCTCCTCGCTATTGCCCCCGATGTGCAAAGCGTACACTCGGCCCTCCAGGCCTTCCACTCCAAGCTATCCGCCAAGTTTGAGAAGAGCCTCGGACGCACCCCCTCAGACTGGGTGACGAGGGTGCGGACCAGCCCTCGCAAAGTCGAATATGCACTCTTTATGGAGAAGCAAGTTGAGGCGCTGAGAGTCAAGCTCGATGTGCCGCTCAAGGCGATAAATCTCGCCCTCGGAATCGCGATTCACAAACAGGGCGCCGACAATGCAGAAGTGAGCAAGGAAACCCTAGGGGGCATCGTGGATATCAAATCCGCTCTGCCGGGGTTGGAGAAGGCCGTCCTGGCGGGCGTGGAGGATATCATGGTAGCGACTGCACAGCGGGGGAAAGCGGACCGGCAATACACGGCCGTGGGAGAGTGGTGTCGCGCCGTGCCGGTGGCGGATACATTCCACAGCCACCTGCGCGAGATGGCGGCGAGTTCATGCCAGTGGATATTCCGGCGCGAGGAGTTCATGCGGTGGCGCGGTGGCGGGCCGGTGGAGGACCACCTGCCGGTGTTGTGGATTACGGGGATCCCGGGGTCGGGGAAGACGAGGCTTGCGACGAGGGTGGTGGAGTCGCTTAGGGGGGAGGGGAGCCCGGTGGCGTATTTTTATTGTGATACGAAGGATGAGGGGAGGAGGAGCGCGATGAGTATCCTGAGGACAT
>JPJU01000408.1:0-18018 GCA_000750735.1 Pseudogymnoascus sp. VKM F-4246
GGGGGGGGAGGGGGGCAGGGACGTACGTAAGAGAAGAAAACACCCGGGATACCAGCACGAGAATGCTGGCGCTCCTTGTGACCATCGGCACTGTCATCTCCACCCATAAGACTCCTCTTATGGCTAGTCACAGAGAACTGGTGAGTCTCGACACTTCCATCCATGGCATGGCCATAGGCTCCAAGCCCAACATTCTCCTCTTGGACCTGGGTTTCAGCAGCCCTTTTGCTGTTCCATCCTAGGGGCAGATACGAGGTTGAAACAACCTTGATAAAATACATATAGTTGTAGGCTGGGTCACGCGTATGCTGCTTAACGCCATCGAGAGGGTTCAGATGGTGGTTAGTCCATGGCTGGTTCTTACCACCAAACTTCTTCGAAAGCCCTTCAGGCAGCTGTGGGCCAAAGCGGATATGGTGGATAGTATGCGCAAAAGAGTGTCCGCGCTCCAGGCTCGGCGTATCCCAGTAATTGGCCAAGTCATGGACGTGCATGTTGCCATTGCTGTAACTGCGCCCTGGGGCGACATGGAAGTTGCCAACGACCTTGTTTACGCGCACTCCACCTTCGATGCGGCAACCTTCCTTGCGTTGCTCATCCAGTCTCTCGCTATAGTGTTCGCGTTCGCACTGCTCGACATTTTCGCCTCGACCGAATGCCCACGAAACAGATGCGTAAGCATCTCTTACTTCGTCACAGGTGTTACAACATCCTGCCTTTTGAGCGTTCGGTGGGGGAGTAGCGCCGTAGCACTGGCCACAGTATGACGGATCCAAGTGCGCGGCTTGATCTTCGGCCGAGTGTCTGTTAAATATTAGACTTGAATCAACAGTTCAATGGAAAGGCGTATTCACAGGTCAAGTGTCTTCACATCGATAGCTCCGCCACCAGCGTCGGGGGAGTTCAATCGGACTTTGATGACTCCATGCTTAACACCCGTCTGCATCTCGCCTGATACATCCATCACATCAAGCGTGAGAAGCTCGCATGGGACGTAGGGGAATGTAATGTTCATCCAAATCTCCATCTTCTCTCCTCTGCTCTTGTCCACAATCAACTCCGGGTGCACGACAATGCGACGATAGTCTGCCCATTCTCCAAAGGCGAGATAGAGTACGATGAGAAGGGAAGCAATTGTCACAATGCCTCCGCTGGTGGTGCGGACTCGCGCCTCGTCCACTGTCTTTGTGAAGGCATCTAGCCTCGTGAATCTAGATTTCGGCGGCATCCTGGAAAGCGCGATCGATTATGTGGTCGTTGAAAAGACGTCGGAGTCAATTGTTAGAGCCAAAGCGATATCAGCTCATAGTCGATATTAGCGCAGCTACCACTTAGGCGTGGATTGTCGAATAATCCCCAAATTCTGCGTTTCGTCTGGGTGACACTTCATGATAGATGGACCTCAGGTACTGTCGGTTCAGGCCACCTTTCTCGTACAGGGATCATAGTTTCGTCAGATACGCTAAGGACGCGGATCGTCGCGTGGGGGAGGCAATGCTCGGCGAAGTCGCGACCGGACCGGGGTACGGGGATCAGGTCCCCGCGACAACTTTCAGGGCTACGTACTCTATACTATAATTCGGCATTCTTTATTCCACATAACTGGTAACATAAATATTATACGTGAATTTTGGAAATTGGAATGATATTAATGAGGTTTATAAGCTGTCTAAATGTTGGCCACATATATAGGCATGTCGAATGTTGCTTAGGACATATAATAGAAAATAATAATTTGTCCAGCCAATTTCGCAACTTATGTATCAAAAGGCCACAAATAGATAAGATAGATACGTGTACTAGATATCGTATATGGTTCCATTCCCAACCTCTCCAGGACAAGCACGCTGAAAAAACGACCCAAACAATTCAGGGGCATAGCAGACCCGCTGGGTATCTTGGAAAAACACAAAACCAAAAATAGCAACGACTAAGGCAGCTGACCGATGCTCGCGCCACCATGGTCCTCGACCTGTTGCCTCCACTCAATATTGGCGATGGCACTCTGGAAGGCGCCCGTAAGATCAGTGTGGAACAGCGGGCGATTAAGCCCGTGAACCACAGCGACGCGAGACTGTTGCTTCAACTGGGGCACAAGACCATCAGTTGTGGTGGTCGAGGGGCTGTTCCCAATGTCATCAGGGCTGGATGATGTGCGTTCGGCATCCCGTGTCTGGTGCTTCTGAAGCTCATCCTTCTCAATTCCCTCAGCAACCTCAGCAGCAGAATCAGAGCCGCCAATTTCAGCCACACTGAAGATTGGCTTCCATCGGTGGTGGAAGTCGAGGCCTGGCTGAGATGGGTTCCCGAATCCAGCACTCACCAACGCCCGCTTGGTCCAGCGGTTGTTGATGCAAGCGAAATGCCAATCAACGACCTCCGGTGCAGTGTATTTGTCCAGTTGGTTGCGCACATCGATAAGCTGCTGCACTGAGGTGATGTCGACATTGTTTACGGAGCTGAAGTCGAGGATAATAGCCTTAAGAGTAGGCTTGCCGGAAGTGTCGACCTCTTCTTGTCCAGGGCGAGGTCCGGGGTCGTTCCAAGGACGATCTCCTGGCTTCTCATACGAACTGATATTGGTGCGCCTGGTGGCGGCAAAAATGTGGTTCGTCAAGTGGTCAAGGTAGTGATTGGCGTTGGGATAGTTGAAGCCTTCAGAAAACCTGTAGATAAAGACTCCGGGATAAGGCGTCTTGATCTCGATCTCGGGGTTCGACCCATCGTCGTGATCAATGGGAAGGAAAATGTTGCGGGAGCGTGCGTCTGTGCTGGCTACATTGGATGTCGGAGCATCAGAATCCTGCTGGTTGTATTGATCGGTATCGCCAAGGATATTATCTCCATGGACGGAATGGATCTTAACCTGGCCCAGGAATCGACCCTTGGCTTTCAATACACGGAAAAGGAGAATGGCGGCTGAGATGACGATGGTGCAGTAGATACCGTTCTCAATCGATGAGAAAATCGTGACAAATACACCGACGAAGAAGATGAGGACTTCCCATGGCGAGACTCGCCAAAATCGGTAGATTGTGTTCGGGTGGGTGATGAGATCACCAACGGCGTGGATAATAACTCCTGCCAAACTCGCACTTGGGATGTAAAAGAATACAGCCGGTAAGGCATAGATGGCAAGGAGTACCACGGCGGCAGTGATTACACCAGCAAATGGGGTTCGAACTCCGGCTTTCGACTTAATTGCTGTGCGGGAGAACGAACCAGTGGCGGGATATCCACCGAGGAAGGGTCCGAGAATGTTTGTGACGCCGATGGCGACCATTTCCTGTGACGGATCGATAATGTAGTTGTTGATGCGGCCAAAAGACTTCGAGATCGCAATGTGCTCAATCAAGAGGACAATAACGGAGGCAGGCACCTCGGAGATGAACAGCTTGATAATAGGTATGGTGATCTTCGGAACCGCGGCATTCTGGAATCCTGTTTTATATTAGATAAATGGCACAGATGCGCTATAGTGCATAGAACATACCTCTAGGAACTTCCAGCAGGATCTTGAACAAGGGATGCTCGCGATGATTCCTGTTGACGAGATAACTGATGAGTGTGTAGAGTAGGATAACGAAGACTGTTCGGAGAGTTGATATGAAGAAGAACGTCTTCTTGTGGCTGGGATACTTCTTGGCAGCATAACTGCACGCGCCGCGTATGATGTATAGCATTGCCAGAGCAGTAACTCCCATGGCAGCATCCAAGGTCGAGTGCTTGAGTTGTTTCAAGCTGTTGATGATGACGAGGTATGTCGGGGCTCGCGTGTCAAGACGTTTGCTGATGCCCAACATAGTTGGCACTTGGCCAGCTGCAATGCTGATGGCGGACCCGGTCATGAATGCGGTGATAGAAGTGAGCGAGATCAAATCAACGATCCACCCCATTCGAACGAGGCCGATTGTCACAATGATAGCGCCGCAAATAACAGCCAAAGCAGAGGCAATAACATGCCCTTCGATGTTAGGATCGATGTCATTTGCTTTTATAACAACATTGCCGACAATTGTTGACATGACGGCAACAGGCTATTTGGGGAGTCAGCACAATACCAAAATTCAGGGGGGAGGAGAACATACACCAATAGTAATATCCTTGGACGTTGCGAAGAACCAGTATACCAGGACTCCCATGAAGGAAGAGTATAAACCAAATTGAACCTCTAGCTTTGCAAGAAGCGCATAAGCCATCCCTTGCGGGACAACGACGGCTCCAATCGTGATACCTTTGTTTAGGTTAGCAGGAGAAAGGCGAGACGCAATCGCAAATAAGAAGACTAACCTGCAACCAAATCACCTATAAGCCACTGCACATTGTAGCGCGTGATCCAGTACGTGAACGGGAACAGCGATCGAACGTAGGCTCCAGCGTCCCTCCAACTTGGGACCGTCTCCTTAACCCAATCCCAGCTCGACGGCTCTTCCTCGACGAAAGTATCGGCCGTCTTGGTTGAGAAGACGGACTCGCCCCTGGTGGTGGTTTCGTAGACATACGGCTCGTCAAGCTTAATTCCGAGTGCTTTAGCCACGAAGTGACCGGCCTTTGCCCTTGTCTCGGCCATCTTGAATGAGAGGACCCTTAAGGGCGGTTGTGAAGGGATTCGAGTCGATTAAGATCCGAAGTGTCTAGTGCACGAGTTTGCACCGACGTTGCCTGGAGATGGCAACAAAAAGACGAAAGTCTTTTTCCTGATAGAGAGCGCTGTGGTTGCGAAGGAGCGGATGCTTGCCAAATGAAAGGCTGCCGATGATGGGAGATGGCGTGCCTTATATCCCTTGACCAAAAAGAAGCGTGGAAGGGGCCCAGCTTCACCTGCGCGCGCAGCGTCGCGTGGAGGGTGAAACAGTGACCTCCCTGACCCCCGCGCAGGAGCACCGAATATGAATATGGCGCGGCCTGACAGACAAGGGTATGGTGATGTGCAACTTGTGCAGTGGATGCTGCCGAATTACAGCGCGTGTAGTGTATGCAGACAATGTACAGTCTAGGAGCTAGATGGGCTGCAGGTTTACCTGTTGGAGGAAAGCGCCCCTGTAAAAGCACGGGTGCCGTGGGGGAGAATCAGTCCAGAAGGGGGAGATCCAAAAGTATGGCTCCAGGGATATTCCCGCTGTGGAGGGATGCGAATAAGCAAGCAGGCAAGCTTTCGCAGGACGCCACGAGCTGACGTTTGGGAGGGTATGGCGAGGTGGTGGCTTGACCTGGGTAGGTGTGGGAGCAGCACAGCACGCCAGAAGCCGGACGATTACCTCACTCTGGATGGAAAAGGCGTGATTTTCTATAAATCAGAAAGCGAGAGAGACATTCGCAGTTGTGGCGTCGTTAAGTCGTTAGGTGGAGAAGGAGCAGATTGCTTGTTTGATAGAAGCCACTCTTGTCGTTTGTGAGGTAGGTGAGGGCGTAATTGGGGGCGTGTTGGTGGAGGGGGACGGGCGTCTATTGAATGCGAGTGCGTCCCTTTGGTGTTGTTACCGGGAGAGAAGAGGAAAGAGAGCGACAGGAGGAGGAGGGGAGATGGAACAGGTGACTCGGGGATTATGTAGGTGTACAGTATTTGAGATGATTCCGTACGACACGAGCGCACTCGGAGTATTATACAGTGAAGTCCTCACAGACCGGAACCATGGCCGGCGTCCGAGGGGCGGGAAAACGGGGATGAATTCACAAAACATGATCAATGTTTGGTGGAGAGTAGTGGGGGGGAAAGAAGGATAGGGAAGAGCGGGAGTTGTTAGCATAACGCACGTCCAGTTTGATTTGTATAGCAAAGTATGTACTTTTTTGCCCTTCTGCCATACTATTCTGGTGCAAAGTGAGGGCAGCTGGCAGGTTGCAGGTTGCAGTAAGGGACAAGTACGCGTTGTGAGTACACTTTGGCCCGCATTAAGCAGAGAAAAGAGAGGAGCGTTTGGAAAAGTGGAAGAGCACGCCATGTTATCCCTGCAACCGAGGCGGCTCGGTGTGGATAAGCGTGGGCAAGAGTGGACAAGGGTGGACTGGGGTGGATAAGGGCGGACAAGCGATAGGGAACCTTAAAACCCGCCTGCAGATACTAACAGTGAGTACAGAGATACATTACTACGGCATGCGCGCACTCCGTTTGGACGGACTGCATTGTACGTACGGTGCGGCAGTCGAATGCTACTGGATATATGCTGGAGTAGTTCTCGTCTTGTGTAAACTAGAGCCTGCTAAAGAGTATACGTACCTCTTCTTGCCCTTCTTTCCCTCCCCTTCCCTCCTCCCCATACGTGAGAGTGCCCACATGTTATGGAGATCGCGCGCGTGGACCCCAACAGCCCTTTCTGGTGCTTAGTAACTTACAGGAGCAGGTACAGTACATACAATACAAAGCATGCACAGCCGTGGCACGGGGGATGGAAAGTACCGCAGCGAGCTGTGTTGGTCATATACTCCATACAGACGACAGGGCAAGGTACATAGACTCCCACGCAACAGGACACCGTTCTATTATGGTCCAAGTACACGCGGAGTACTCTATATCACACAGTCCGTAGTAGTACGTACTGTAGTATGCAAGATCGCACATCTGGTGCAACTCGAGTCCCCTTCCCGTCCGTTGCCACGATACACGATAACTGCCCTATGATAGATAGAACATTTCCCACTGTACGAGCATACACGTTGAATTTGCATGGCAAAAAATCGAGTACTACAGAAGATGACTCGGTTGTACTCTACATCTATCTCTAATGAGTGTATGGGATTAAAATTTGTTCGCGCAGCCAGACCAACGCAATGTACTCTGGTATCCTCTGCACCTCTGCAACCAAATCGCGCTAGTAAATGATGCCACAGCATGGGGCCGATGACGTGACGTCCAACCTGAGCTATTCGTGCCCTTTCCTGCCCTCTCCTGCCTGCCCTTGCCCGGCCGACCCATCCCCCACCAAACCCCCAATTTTTGACGGTTTCCATTATCCTTCTCTATCCCTAATGTGGTGTCACTTGCCCCGGATATTCGCACAAGGTACATGTCCCGCGCAGGGAATTTACACCACAGCGCCAAGTCGTGCCTGTCGCCCGCGGCACACACGTTTTGATATTGTTGCTTGTTCCCTGTGGGCTGGCACCCAATCATACAGATATCCAAAAGGGTTTGTATAAAATATACATATATACATTGCAATGTGAAATATGAATGGGGAAACCCAATATTTGCGTTCTCTGCTTCCAAATTTCGATATTTCCGCGGGCGGATCAGCCTCCCCTATTCTCACCCACCCCCTTTGTATCTCAAGATGAGGCATATGGGACCGAAATAGGACATGTTTGCCGATTATGAGCTGCGCCTGAGAATGTCATCGGGGTCCTGTGAATGTCATCGACGCGTGGAAGACTGGAGTAAACTGCGGACATCACAATGTTTTGTGGGAATTCGTCCTCCAGCTAGGTAGGTGCTCGCCGGTTGAGGCTGTGTTCAACCTTCGCCCTTCTTTCTCTCCCTTCTACCCGAACAGGTGCAGGGTCCAGGTTTCATTTCAGTCCTCCCTCGGTCTCCAGGTAGGCCCCCGCCAGTTGACGGCGATTCTTCAGACTCTGTTTCTCCCCAGAGATGCCCCGGGTCCATGTTTCCTCTCATTCCTCCTTGGTCCTCACCTCTCTTGCTACAGCATTGCACAGCTCGACCCTCACACCAGCGCCCATGAGGACATGAATCCATAGGCGTTGCGTGTCGGAAAGCCTGTCATTTTCAGACTTGACCTCAGAGAACATCACCTGGCTTGTCTCTGGATTCCAGAGGAACAGGTCAGGGACTCCACCACCTCGCTGCCGATAGTCCTGCGCCATCACCATACATATGCTGGCCAGAGCTGAGCCATCAAAACAGGTTGCAATCTCTAGCAAATCATCCAATGCGAAGTCCCAGTTCAAACCGATCACACACGTGCGCCTATCCCTCTCTCGTTCGTTGACTTCTTGGATTAATCGTCCAGCACCACCATTCGATAGCTCGGCAAGTCGGTGGTATATCTCGGATGCGCGAGAGGGGAAAAACGCCTCGGTGTATAGATCAAGCGGGCATGTCTGGAACTCCGTCTGGAAGACATTCGGGATGTAGGCGAAAAGAATATCATAGAAGAGATATGCGAAAAGAGTCTGGAGAATGCCGCCTTCAGCATGATAACCTGTCACAATTAGCCTATTTTCAACCAGAATCAAATATCCACACTTATGATCGCTCTCAAAATCCCAGGGGAATATGCAAGAACTTACCTTTCCACCCCTGACTTCGATACCATGAAAGGCACATAGCTTCAACACTACATTCGCCACCATCCTTTTCGTCTACCCAAACAGTTTTGAGACCCCGTCGTTCCTCAGCCCCAGCGCGTCCGACGTCCCCGGGCATGACGCGAATCTGTATACCCTCAACATTGGCCTCTATGGGCGTGATAAACCGAGTGTGTCCAAAGTCGTGCTGCTCCCTCCTTGGGATTTTTATCGCCTTCTCAAGCTTGACGATGCGTTTCTCCAAATCGTAATGATATATTACGTGACAGTCGCGATCTTGTAATCCTTCTTCTGCCGTCTTCAGTGACAGGCGCTTCCAATATCTTTTCAGCTGGTCCTGGCTCATGCCAGCAGTTTCTGTCGAGCCAGCTCCAGCCTCAGCCAAGTAATGCTCTTCAAGAAGCGCCTTTCTTTGATATATGCCACCGCGACGGTAAATAAAGAGACGTTGTTGGAGAACCTTTGTCAGCACACTGTGTTCTCGTTCGTACATCTTCAGTCGTCCAAATACCAAGGTTGCTTTGAATATAATGCGCGTGTATACCGAGCAAGGCGAGAAGAGCCGTAGATATGCCCCCTCTCCGCTTTCATACACCCGTTCCTCCTTGCGCTGCTCATCGGCCACCAAATATTGCCACTTCGGATAGACCTCCTCGAAAATGGACAGCATTTCTTCTTGTACTTGCTTATCCTGAATTCCATTCTCGAGTATGCTGTCAACATGGTGCTGGAGGCGGATACTGGCTTCGAATTCGAGTAGCATTTCTCTTGATGGGAATATATTGGCTGATCTACAGATTAGATAACTTGGGAAATTTCTCTTCTGAATTCGTGCTAAAATAATCGTAGTGAGTGATTTCTCTGGATCAAGTCAGCAGCTGTCCGAATTGTGTGGACTATCAACTACGCACCCGTCCATCTAGTTGATCTGTAATAAACCATGTGCACTCTTTCAAAAAGTTTCAGCGTACTGGATGAAAGTCGAATGCAGGGTCCGATATTGTTGAGAATCTTGAGGATGAAGTGCTTGTCCCTATTATTATCGCCAAATGCCTGATCTGACAGTTTCGCGTTGCCGTTCAAATGATTGGCATTCCCGCCCAGCTGAACTACGCCACGGTCCTCAGCCGAGATATGAGGAATATCTAATATGTTGGGCTCAGAAGATACCATTTCCGGATCAGGTTTCGACTTCAGTATTACCAGGCCGACAGAACCAAGACCGCTTTGAGCTCGACTCATGCGCCGAAGGGCGCCCAGTAGCTCTGTTTTGTTCCTTCCCCGGACTTTCGCTTCCCTGCCGATGCTCTTTAGTTCATCTAGCGACATTAGCGACGATACTTCTTCCAGCGTTGTTGTGTCCTTAGCCAGTGCATCGGCAAAGGCAAAAGAATCGCCCGTGAACTGAGAATACGCGTCTTCTATCTTAACGCCTGTGACCGGCACTGCGTCTGAGACCTGCGGTAGAGGGCGAGGAGATTGCAGACTGTCGATAGCAGAGGGCATATCCGATATATCGGAATGATATCTCAATTTCGAAATACGGTGCCAGACCGAGGTTTTCCTGAGAAATAATCGGACATAACTAATAAAGGTTAGAAAAACAATCGGTGATAATTATGACCAGGTGTCTCATACAGATATTGGGCCTCGTAGCTCAACCCACGCCACTCGATGAATACCCTCCCCTCATTCTTGTCAAATAAATGGCTTTCTTCATCAAGGACAGTCTCCAAAGCCAGATTAAAGGCATCAACATAAATAGAGCGGCGGCCACTGGGTAATTTTGGGGCGTTTAAATTGTCTTCAGGGTCTGTGGGTATATTTAGAGCTTTCTCAAATGGCTGCATAACCTCGTAATCTATAATGGCACCTTCTCCCTGGCCTAGATGTGAAAGAGTGCTTTCCAGCGCAGTGGGGTCGCTCGTGTCTGGCCTGGATTCGACTGCATCTGTATCTGAGCCAGAAGTGCCGATATCCCAGCCAAGACTTGAATCGTCGAAGCCATTACTGGCTGCCGAAGGAGTCGCTGGTTTCAGGGTCTCAACCTGTTCGCCAGTCTTTCGCCGCTTCACGGGGTAGCCATCACGTTCATCCGTAGCTGCCATCGGTGACAACACGCGTGTATTATGTGACACCTCCCCATTAATAGGTTTTGGACCCGGCCGACGTGTATTACAGCCAGACCATATCGCTCATTCAACCAAGCGTCTCTTGTGATAATTACCGCCTTATCGGGAAGAGGTGGGGTTGAGCGCATGGCGAGGAGAAGTTCGCGAAATCCCTGACGCGTGGTCACCTGACACCTATTTGTGCGGCGTGATCCACACTCAATTAGGGAGCAAACAAAGAGTTAACATTTCCTCTAGATCGACAGCTGTTTTTACCACCAAGG
Organism: Pseudogymnoascus sp. VKM F-4246; assembly: GCA_000750735.1. Taxonomy (NCBI): domain Eukaryota; kingdom Fungi; phylum Ascomycota; class Leotiomycetes; order Thelebolales; family Thelebolaceae; genus Pseudogymnoascus; species Pseudogymnoascus sp. VKM F-4246. The sequence continues at coordinate 10,661 of JPJU01000408.1, forward strand.
AGATGAATTAATACATACATCTCCCGAACAATGGAAGCTAAGAACCCACCCACTGGAATTGCCGCGGCTGCCCAAGCGTATCAACAAGCCATGGCCCAACAACCTGTGGCCCCAGGCGAGGCAGAGACGACTGATATCTCAGCCAACCCACCCCAGCCAGAGGAGGCCAAAGATGTCACAATGGCTGATGAGTCCGTTGAGGTTTGTATGGCACAAGAGTGGTTCTGGTGAGATTCTTACTTACATTGCCACAGTCGCCGGCGCCCGCATTGGGAAAAGCTCCTAACGCCCAGAGCCCAATTCCTGCCCGCACTGGCACGCCTGTACAGGCCAATATTGCGGCCGATAGTTCGTCTCGGGCGGCGTCTCAGCATCCTGAGCCAGGGCCAACTGCTATGCCTGCGCATGCCCCACCCCATGGAGCTCCTGCGCGCCAGTACCTGAACGCCAAAGTCACGGCGACGTTGTTGGAAGGCATGAAACAGCTGGCAAAAGAACAGTGCGTTTACTACTAAGGCTATGTATTACTTAAAAACACAGCGTATTGACTTTCCATAGGCCATCTGACCCACTGAGGGTGCTGGGGGAATTCTTACTTCAGAAATCGAAGGAGATTGAGGGAAACTGAGAAAGCATGGGCGTATATTACGGCACGGATGATGGATGGAAGCCATGCACGGTATCAAAAGTAGAGATTAGCCGGTGATAATAACCAGCCACAAGAAGGGAGGAGCGATTGGAAATGATTTCGCCAACTGAATTAGGCCCAGTGGTCAAGCAGATAGCATCCATACTGTCACATTGATATGCACGGTTCAAAGGATAGGAACATGTAAGACGAGTGGTGCGTGCGGGTTTCAATTCACTGAGATCTAAGCTATCCGAGCTCATAGAACAGTAGTTTTGATCGTAATGCAAGATATCCGGCCCCAACTCCTTAAACAGCCAATCCAGCGAATGATCTATGAGACCATGGTGCTGGCGGTGGAGCTCTCGTATCTCCAGGTGGGTGGGAGAACACCGACGGTCTTGTAGTAGCGGGACAGGCGGTGGATACGGGACTCGATGAGAATCAGGCGGAACTTGGAGTCCTGGTCCTTGCGGTTGCGCTCGAGGTGCTTGCGGACGGCGACGGCCTGGAGAATAATTGGTTAGCATTGTGATTGCGCCCGGTGAAAATTTTGACATAACATACCTTCTTGATCAACATGTAAAGATCCTCTGGGATTTCTGGTGCGAGGCCTGTAGAGATCACTCCGTCAGTCTTTGAGACCAAACAGAGGCTGGGTATTTTTGTGGAATAAATCCACGACTATACTCGTCCAAGATGTGCATATTCGAGTATAGCCGTGGATTCATGTTGGTGGAACCGTACCGTTGGACTTGAGGATTCTGAGAATCTTGTTACCTGGGACATCGTTAGTTTATGTTTGAAGAAATCGGATTGAAAATTTCCACATACCGGTCACAACCTTGACCTGGGCAACACCGTGGCTGTCACGGAGGACAACACCGATTTGAGATGGGGTAGCACCCTTCTTTGCGAGCTTGCAAATCTGGTCAACAACCTATAGAAGTGTAAGCGCGCAATTTCTCGACCGGTCGATTGGCAAATTGTACCTGCTCAGGCGTGGTCTTCAACCATGCTGGGGGAGTGCGGGAGTATGGGATGGCGGAGGCAGATATGCCCTTTCCGTTAGAGTGAAGGCGTCCCATTGTCGATGATTATGGAGGTGTCGAAGGGCGGAGGTCGTCGTCGTGGGTGAGGATCAAAAGTTGTCGCTTCACGTCCCGACGAAAAGTGCGGTCGCTTAAATTAAGCTAGGGCAGCAACTTCTTTTGTGTGGTAACCACGCTAGTCCCAATCGGAATTTGTAGATTAAAACCACCGAGATTTTCTTCCTCTTGCCAGCATATTCGTACTCTCCAACTTTGGAGTTATTGTTCGCAACCAAATTTTGTCGGCCTGTGGCCCAGAATTACTGGAAATGGTAATAGTTGAACGACGATTAAATCGCCTCGGGGCAGGTTCCCTCGTCGTGGTGACATTTCGACCGAGGTGTTGATGAATACCATTGGTAAGTTTGATCGAACTTCCCTTTCAATTGAAGTTGTTTTCCCCGAGATACAATGATGATACACATTTTACTTATTTTCTGGTACCTCTTATGTCAGGCGCCCTCACAGGCCCGATGATCTTAACGGACTATCTGATCCATATCTCAACATGCAGTGCATGCGAAAGCTCAATTGCCTTTTTCTCTCAGGATTACCTTGGCAAACATAGCTAATCATGCAATAGTTAACATAGATGCATACTTTACCAACATTTCTCTGCGACTCTGAGAGAGGTAACAACTACATAATTTACTATATTTCATTTGGCCGTCATCTGCAGCAGATATTTGGTGTGATAGAAATGCTACAATGAACTTATATACCATTCAAACAAACTATGATGCAGTGTGAAAGCTGGCCTTGATTTGTATCATTCGTGTGCATTCGTTATATAATTTGGCATCGGACTTTGCGATGCATGTTTCTCTCCAACTTGTGCCCCCGGAACCTTTTATAATCCCAAATTAAGCGCCTTACTCCTGACCGAATTATCTTCCAACATAGTTCAGCAATGCTCCATATCCCCAGTATTATAGCGCATGAGCTACTATCTCTGCATATACATCATCTGGTATCTTCTTGATCAATGTCAACGTAAGCTCCTTTATGGTCTCGGCCTGTAGAGGAGGAAATGATCGAAGTATTTTTGTTGGACTGAAAGCGGGTTAGCCATGTTTCCCATGGGACTGAGCATATAATATATGTACCTTGGAGAGCTTAAGATGGAGTTCCTCAGCATGACAAGCTGTGCCACGATGCAAAGGATGTTCAAATGTGCGCCATAAGCAAAAAGGAAGTCCCAAAGACGCAGGACTTCTGGTAGAGGTGGCGTACAGGCACACAAGGTAAGGACAGAGGGGAATGCGTACAGTTCCGCATGCATGCCCTTGCCCATGAGGTAGAGGCTCAGCTTCGGGTCAACGATTGACAGCACTTTGTCAACTAGTGCCAGTCCTTTGTGCACGCCGCTCATAGCGCCACGTACATACCCAGGGACTTCATGAGTGATAAACCTATGAAATGCAACGAACGCCTCTGATTCGCTCCGAGCGGCATAGAGAAAAGGGGCGGCAAGCACATTCATTCCCTGGACGTAGGTCCCAGGCTCAGACGTTCCCGCGTCTGACCCTTCCGTAGTCAACGTCAAGGCCCGGGCCCTGTTCTTGATCACTGGTGTCGCAGAATGTAATTCCGGACTGCCATCCGCCGTGGCAGTATGTGTAACCTTGCTGCTGTTACTGGTGGTACTTGCACTCTCAATGCGCCCTTCTTTCGCGTCATGTAGCCTCCAGGCCACTGCATTCAGTAGACGGATTAGGCTTGCTTCACTAACGCGGCGCCGGAAAAGAGGATCCGTTGCGAGGGTCCGAAAGGTGTCATTGCGGATCTTGGAGTAGGCCGGTGAAGCTCCACGGTGAACCAGTACGAGGTATGCATCAGTCTCCAGTAGCGGCGCATTCAGGAGGATAAGCCACGCATATATGCGAACAGAGGACTTTAAGACAGTCAGCAAAACCGCTCACACAGGGCTGCACCAAGAAAACTTACCATTCCATCGCTATCGCTCTTGATCCCTTGATCCAGAATTTTCAATCTCGTGGAATCCAACGCACCCGTCATGTCACGGTCTGGGCCTTCTCGGATGAGCCGGTCGAGTGAGAAGGTTTCTGCCCCGGCTGGTTTCTTCGCGCTGATTTGCTTTCTACCAGCTATCCCCGTGCCTTGGGTGCTCACGGTGGTAACATCACTATTGGACCTTGTGCGTTGGTGCACATGGCCTGTTGGCAATGATGGCTGATCTTTCGGCCTCGGAGTTTGATTCTGCGCCGTTTGCTGTAGCCGTTGCTGTGAAATCAAGGAGGGTTTGTTTGAGCCCAAGGTGTGTGCTGAGTTCAATCTGCGGAGAGTTCGGTGAGTCCTAGGAGATGGAGGAGCTTGGATTGCCGGAATGTTTGAGGGCGCAAGAGAAGAAAAGCTCTCTTTCGTAGGGGAGGCCATTGTGGAAGGTATGGAGTATGCCTCACGGCGTCGGCATAATTGGAAGCGTCAGCGTGGCCTCTGGCAGATACTATATGTTTCGTATGCTGATTATCTTATATCGAGAGTTTTGGTGAGGCTAAGAGAAGGACGTTGAACCCCGCGATTATGTATAAAAGAGCGCGCCTGTTTGGGCCCTTGGCGCACGCGTGGGATTCAGTGGGGTCGCGGTTTTAGAGCTCAGCCGCAAGTTGGTAGCGCAGCCTTGTGGTGCGCCATCATCGGAGTAGATAAGCTCCGTTTTAGCGTACTGTCAATCCCTTGCTCATCCCTTGCTCATCCCTGACTTTCCTTCGCTACCATCACGGCCCCTTTAAATAAACTGACACATATTGAGGTTTGATATGTAGTGGATAGGCGGCCGGAATGTGTTCTGAAACTGTAGTCGGACCGCTTTGAATATAGCCCGTTTCTGTCCTGAACAAGCTGGTACCATCGCAAAGTTGACCCTCTATCTCTATCATGGAAACCCTCACGATCTCATCTCTCATCTTGCAATGTTGGGAAATAATTGACATGTTGCTAAATCGACTGAATCGAAGTATACAAGGTATCGAGCTTTACAATAACCTCGAGTCTCAAACCACGTGAAAGTATCCACCCCCTGTAATCTACTAGCACACCAAAGGAGCATACGTACAGCAAACAGTTCTATCGCTAAAATGCATCACTTTGTCCTTAACCTCCTCAAGCCTCCCAAGTAAAAATCAAACCGCGCCCCATGACTCCCTATATTTCCCAGCATTATGATCATTTGTGAATTATAGACAAAACAGTCTTGCTTTTGTAAGCCCTAAAATTTGTTCATGCTCAACGGATCGATGTGGGGTTTGTGTGCTGACGGTGCGTGTGTTGATGCAGAATTCCAATCCCTGCCTCCTGGAGGCGGTCTCGGTGACGAAAAAGAATGCGTGGGGTTTTGGTATTTGGCTTCACGCCCAAAGTAATCAGGCGTTTGCCTCCCGGACCTCCCTGTTGGAGATGTGACGGCTGGAGATAATTGAGTTAGAGGAAGATCGGGTTTCGACGGGTAGTCCACGTCTCGGCCATTCGAGGCAAGCATTTCGTAAGTGCTAGGATCCTTACTGTAAGCTCTGGCAGCATCTGCACTTATAAACTCCCCATTGGGCTTGGTTCTTGACCTGACAAGGTCGTACCAGCCCGTGTACATCGAGAGGCGCGACATCAGAAGCAGTAGCCAAATGCCGTTGCACTGGTATTGTTAGCACTGCACTTCACGAGCACGAACAAAATATGGAGACCTACCGAGAGAAGAACAAGCACAGCGGTAATTGTGGCCTGGTTCATGATCAGGTTGGCGGATTTTTCCAAGCAAGGGCCTTTATCACCCTGGGCCCCCACCAAGCAAGCCAGCCACTCCACAGATGGGTTTTCTTCTCCTGGTTTAGTATTTCCGATGGTTTCCGCCGAGACATTTGCCGCCTTGATCTGGTTGTTGTCCATCACAACGAAGACAACCGCGAAGAATATGACATCTATTATGATGATGATGACGATTGCGATACCCCTCCATTGAAGTTCCACGACTCGTTGAACCCGGCGGTAGGCTTGTCGTGGGGTGAGAGTAACAACACTACCAGAATATGAGGGGAGCGCAGAGCTGTTGGTGGTGCTGCTGCTATCAGAAAGAGATGCCAAATAAACCTTTATGCAATATCCGAAAGTGGTAAACTGGATGATGACAGTCAATCCACCGAATATCAGAAGCGGAATCCAGAAGTCCGCAAGACTGTTTGTATGGTTGATATGGCAGGTTTCTAAACCAGGTCAGCACAGGCAGATGAAAACCACAACTTGTCGAACATACCTCCAAAGCGGAAGGAAACTCCGCTGAATACCATGGCAATGGCAAGAGCAACAGCAGGAACACCCCAGCCTCCAATCAAAGCACCCCACATAACTAAGAGTCACCTGCGTCAGCTATTTATGCCGCGGTCCTTGTCAAGGGGTTCAACTTACAGGCTTTTCCAATTACAACTTGCCAACAGATTTGCAAATGCAGCGCGAGGGCGCGCATAAACACCCACATGATACCGCACCAACCGCCAGCCAGGAGAAATGCACCAGAGAGCGCGCATGTTGTACTACTCTCCATACCATGAGGTGTAATGGCGTTGGCGCATTGCTCCGGTTTCGCTCCCAGGGGAATAACGAAGCCCAACTAGAAAGGGTGGTTAGACCGACCGTTGACGAGAGGAATATTTAGAGACTACATACCTGCATGATTATGACGGCAATGACAAGACATATGCTCAGGTAGTGTCGATGAGTCTTCTCCACCGGCAGAATCGCAAACGACAGGAGTAGGAACACTGTGCACACCAGTCCTACCACATTGAGCCAGCTGCTCGCATTTGTTACTGTCGCAAAGGAATCGGGATATAACCAGTCCGTTGAAGGACATGGCAAGCAACAGGTGATATTTGGCGCGAGCTCGGTGCATATTCGGCCAGGGATATCTAGAGAGCATTGATCAGCGGGGTCCGGCGAGCGCTGGCAGCACACGGCAACTTACAGCCTTCTGTGATATTGGCGTACAACTCCTCTTGGAGAAAGGGAACAAAGCAGCTACCCCGAAAGGCTGCATCTAGCGCTGCGTCGTAAACCATATTGGCGATCCGGATTGTGAGGCGATGGCAGACTAAGATTCAATTTTCGGACCCGGCATCCGCCGCCGCAAAAAGACGTTGAAGCTGGTCCCCTCTGGGAGGTGGCTATCAATGCGCCGCTGTCGAATTGGTGAATGCACGACCCTTGCAGCAGAGGCAGTTCTTAGGCCATGCTATGAAGTCGATCGCAAATGAGTGTTATTTGAGGCACGACCAAGCCTGTGAGCTTCACGAATACACAACGCGACAATAGTGAGCGGAGAGGCAACAGGGCAAACTTGAAGACGTCGAATCTATCGGCGTTTCTATCGATAAGGCGTAAAATGAGCGAGCGCGTGGTCGTTTGTACGAAGGATGGAGAAGCAAAGTGACAGAAAAACCTGGGGGAGACTACTGTTGCCTTAATAAGAAATCGTACTCGACGTGCAGGGTGCATACAGTGGGCTTGTTCCATAATAAAACTAATCTATGGGTAATACACCAACCGATCCCCGTTGAGGATGCCAGACCTGTAAGATGGTCCTTGGGTCCAGAATGAACCAAACGCGGTTGTTGTGGGGAACCAGGGAAGGG
>JPJU01000411.1:0-13122 GCA_000750735.1 Pseudogymnoascus sp. VKM F-4246
GATGAGGGGACGCAGACCGAGTCTTGCGGAGACGGAACCGCCGCCTGAGTTGCCACGGTTTAGCCCGGAGACGAGGGAGGGGGTGGAGAAGGGGTTTAAGGAGAGGGGTTGGTTTGGGTGAGGGATTGTAGATGATTGGAGAGGGAGAAAGAGGAGGAGTTTAATTTTAGACTGGCGAAGTTTTTGCATTGGTCGGCATGGCAAAAGGATGAGGCATGATATTGCGATACTGGATTTTTTTTTTCGGGAGGTCTGTCGCGACAAGCATGGATATAGGTGTGCGTATGGGACTTGCTGGACTTGCATTTTGGCGTTTTATCATCAGATTGGGATAGGATGGGATAGGGATCGGGGTTGTGAGCATTTTATAGGGTATTATTAGACAAGGGAAAATCCTGGGATGTATGTGGATAGTGTTGTGGATTAGACGGTTTGAGTTGGGTGTAATCAGTCATCAGTATAGATTATATGGATTGGTTTGAAATCTATGATTGGGATGTTCGTGATGCATTGTGATTTATTGGTTCATTGCGCGTTGTGCCTCTGGGGAATTTAGCAGATAGCTACAAAACTATGTAGTTAGAGTTTCCTGAAGAACATCATTAATATCCCCCGTTGCACATTCCCATAGCCACAATAGTATCTCCAGTTGTACGTGCACATGGCCAAAGCCTCGATGATATTCGCGATACCATCTCCCAGCCCATTATCAACATTGTGGCAACATTATGCCGTGGAATTCCAAATGGAACGCCCCAAAAGATGCATGGTTCAACAGCTGCGCAACACTGTATTATAGTCAATAGCATATTTTTGCCAGCCGTAGTTTAGCCGGAACGGAAAAGTCGTGATTGTGACGATTGGCGGGTACTGAGGTTGTCGGTGGACCGTATTAGATAATCGTCAAGGGCCAGGTAGGCTCATTCGTCAAACATGTAGTCGGGCAAGTTACGTCGGCAAACCAGCTTTCGGCGAATAGCTGGCTGCGGGGACTTGGACTGCGAGGCTTCACAGTCTCCAGAAATCGATGTGCCGTCAAGCAGGCTATTAGGAGAGAATTCTCTGTCTCGAGGAGTCGAATAGTTGCCAAACAGGCCGGTGGAAGACGACGAGAATTTTGTTGGCTCGGGAGACAAAGAGGTTCCGGACAGACTTGTGGAGAGTTCACTGGACGATTCTTTATTGGCCGTGCCATCTTGTGCGAGTGTCCGCAAGTCACAGTCCTTGTATTTCTTTGCTCGGCAGCGTTTGCACGACCCATCTTTGGTTGGACCACTGCATCGCTGATGATGCTTTCTGCATTTTTCACACTGGTTGTAAAGTAAGTAAGTAATTGGATGGTCTCGATCGAAGGATACACTTACACGGTTAGGGTCGTTTCGATTGATACTGGCAGTCGTCTCGGTCGCTATAGCTGGCTGCTAGTTGTGGCATGAGTAATCGAACAACATCGGATCATAGAACACTCTTACATTGACACCTTCATTGTTGGCATGCTTTCGTTTGAGGCTTGCAATCTTGCGCGCCGCCGCTGACTTCTAGATGCCGAATGAGCAAGGAACTGTCATCATGGCCACAGGCTACACGTACCGCTCTTTTCGGGGTGCCGTTTGCCTTCGGAGCTAAACGGTCTGGCGGCATAGGCGGGTGTATGTACATGGAGCCACTGCATTCGGAAATCATGTACTGGGTATGGTCTGCCTTGTGGAAGTGTGAAGTCCTCCGGCGCAAGTAGCAGCTACCACAGATCTCGGAGCCGCACTCGCTGCAGTGGATGCGGTTGTCATCGGCCGGGATCTTGTTCCTGCAAACGCTGTAGAAGTATAGATGGACCATTGCGTGTGATGGCCGTACTCAAATCGTTGGTTTCACGTAAGGTGAAGAACGAGGGAGAAACGAAGGCGGCAGACCCAAAAGGCGCCTTAGCTTCCCCCTTCAGGTGCCTCTCGGTTTGACTGCAGCGTTACTCGCGGAAAATAAAGATGTCAGGATCCAGTGAAAGAAATGGTTGGTCGGAGTTGTAGTTGGTTGAAGATAGAAAGAAGAGTCGCCAGCTCGCTAATGCAATAGAAAGGCAAATGCGAGTCCAGGTACGCGCACGCCAGTACTGTCACATATACGCTGTCACATTCTAAACAACGCCAGGAGCAAAGCATGAGCATGTTTGCATAATCTAAAATGACAACGCGGAATGGCGAGAATTCATTAATAGATGGAGATATGATATTATGCTAATATTATTTAGTCTTCAATGCCGATTTTGATCCAGGGGTTAATTTGGACCCTGCCAAGAGTGGACCATGGCGATCGATCGATCGAACTAACTCAACCCACAATCTCAACCTTAATTCCACGGTTCTCCACTCTAGAACCCACAATTACTATCAATTCCAACCTTTTAACTCCAGAAATTTTTGCCTGTGGGATTCGTAGAATGTTCCCAGCCCCACGATGAAAAGGTAGAGTTGAGGTGTCGTAGGGCGGCGAATCGGGAGTCTGCCTCAGATCCCGCTGTCCCATTCCAACAAATACCCCGCTATTGTCACAAATCGACGCCGCGCGTGCGGCTTCCTCGCCATCCCAACAGTGCCAATAGAGCAAGTGATGACTCGGAGCTATATTCAATTCAGTGTGAAGTTGCGACAATGGGATTTCTCTGCGAGAACGTTACTGGTGTTCCGTTTCCCACACTATACGCCTTTGAAGGCCCAGAGTCGGAGAGGGCGACGGAAGCCGGTGCTATGTACATGCTCATTGAAGGGTTCTACGGGAACACTCTGCAAGACGTGCAGTTTAATATTTGCGATCTCCCGGTACGGACCCTTACCAGCCTCTCATAATCTATCTAATCCTGCTATACCAGAACCCAGCCCTGGAGCATATCATCACGCAGTGGACTTCGATCCAAGCTGAACTGGCCACTTTCTCATTCCCGAGAATTGGTTCAATCTCACATTTCTCGAAAGACACTGGTGTGACTATAGAAAAGCTTTCCATAGCCGCTGCAGAGGGTTTCTCAGACGAAGGGCCATTTTGGGAATCACGGAGCTATTTTTCCACTATCGCAGAAGCGAGACTTCGGGAGGCGTTGGAAGATGAGGTCGATGGCAACAGCATTTTTAAGATACTTGGCCCTTACGTGTTCCAGGACATTGTAAATAATTCCACCATTTTCAAAGTTATCGGAAACGGCCCGTTCCATTTCAATCACATGGATATGGGGACACAGAATATTCTAGTCGACGAGGACTTTAATTTCCTCGCTATACTCGACTGGGAATTCGCCCAGTCCGCACCGTGGGAGGTAAACCACTACCCTATGCCGTTTTCCCTCGCCTTTTCCGAGACCAAGATCCAGAAAATTGTGGGGGATCCGGATAACATAGCGCACGACAACGTCAGGCGCCAAGTCGTAGCCCGAAATTTATATGTGCAGAAATTTGCGAATGCGGAACGGGCTCTTGAGAGAAGAGGAAGAACCCTGCCGGAAACAATAGTCGGCGTTCTGGATGGAGCTGCCTCGAGAATATATGCCCTATCGGAAAAGATTGGGGTTTTTGAAGTATGGAGGAGGAAATGACCCATGAAATGGTGCGGTTAGCTTATGGATTTGATACTGAGGAGGCAAGGAAGTATCTCAATAAGATGGAGGCCGAAATGGAGGGCCGTTAATGACTCTCTTATTTAGACTGAGCTATTGCTTTGTCTCAACAGGAAAGTATGTTGCGCGCGGCCTAATTCTATTTAAAAAAACACTACACATAGACAAACTGGATACCCATGGCTATATAGTAACCCTAGGTCTTAATAGTAGTAGGCGTATTTCTAGCGCTCGGCAGCAACTCAGATCAGATTATAGCTTGCGGATAATTATTGGGCCGTAGGATATAATAAGGCTTTTAAGAGGGGATAAATGGATATATTCATATTTACTAGAAGCTATAACCCCGCTATTGGTGGAGACGAAACACAATGATCAACAATAATGCCTGTGAACTTACATTTTCCCACCAACGCAAAGTTATACATGTTAAGAAACCTACCCCTCTTCTCCTATAAAGTGATCAATGTGGCGCAAGAATACCCAGTATTAGATAACTGTCTAAAGTTTACCATAGACACATACTTGCTCGGAATAAATCATTATATCATGGCTACCTTACAAGTGTACCTTCTCACTGTCCTTGCCCAGTTGGCAGCCTCAACAACGGTCAGGAGCTCCACTCCACCTTTGGGCTGGAATAGTTACAACGCCTACAATTGTAACCCGACAGAGGATGTTATGAAACAAAATGCCCAGGGTCTTGTTAGTTCTGGTCTATCAAAGCTCGGCTATACATATGTCACCACGGATTGCGGGTGGGCATCATCGAGTAGGGATCAGCAGGGCCGTCTGCAATGGGATACCTCCAAGTTCCCCTCAGGAGGCGGCACGGAATTAGGTGATTTTATGCACGGCCTGGGTCTAAAATTCGGAGTCTATTCTGGGGGCGGCTATTACCAGTGCGGATCGACTGACATTCCCGCTTCTCTTGGTATGCTTATTCGGTCTTGGATTGTGGCCCGGTAACTAACGTAACGTATTGGGAAGGTTATGAGACGATTGATGCCGAATCGTTTGCGAGTTGGGGCGGAGACTTTCTCAAGTAAGATATCAGCTGATCGAAGGTTTGACTCCTTTCTCACTGTACTAGGTATGACAATTGTTATTCGGTGTCGCCGACAAATATGGTGGACTATAAGTCACCTGGAGCGATATCGTCTGATCGCTTTGACACAATGGCCCAAGCCCTGAACGATACCGGCCGTGACTTTCTGTATGAAATCTGTCAGTGGGGTTGCGGGACAAATCTGGGCATTTGGTATGGCAAATCATAATCATCGAGAGCAACTACTCCTTTTCTGACCTTCTGATAAGGGCGGCTGCTGATGCCACCATGTGGAGAATATCTAACGATATCTCAAACAACTGGGCGAGTATCTGGCGTATAACAAACCAGGTCGTCCCGTTTTACAAGTACACCTCGCCGGGCAGATATCCCGACATGGACATGCTGATGTAGGCTTAACTTACTCCAGTTTAACATATATACTAACTTCAGCAGCGTAGGACTAAATGTTCTCTCGGCCGAGGAGGAAAAGTTTCACTTTGGGATGTGGGCTATTAACAAGTCACCCCTTACTCTTGGATTCAAAGTATCCAGCGTACCTGCATCAAGTATGCAGATAGTCTCAAACCAAGAAGTGCTCTCAATCAATCAAGACTCGCTAGGAAAACAAGCCGAGATTATTCGCCGATATACCGAGGAAGAATGGGATGTCTGGGCCGGTGAGCTGTCGGGTTCGCGCAAGGTTGTCGGACTCGCGAACTGGCGCAATTCTCCGCAATCTGTTTCTATCGACTTGAGCCATATTCTCGGCATCTCCTCAGCCAAGGCTCGCGATGTATGGGCCGCAGCAGACCTCGGTACACTCTCTGGGACGTACAATACAACTCTCGCAGCACACGAGCTCAAACTGCTCGTGCTCTCGGATATCGTAAAATCTACTGCAACTCCACAGTCCAAAGGCTATTACGCAGCTTCCAGTGCCGCCATTTCTGGCGCAGCTCAGCACATTCCATGCTCTAGCACGCAATGCCTTCCTTCAAAGGCAAAGATTGGCAATATTGGCCTGGGATCAGATGCAGCAGCTGCGACATTCTCGAGCGTCAGTGCAACTACCGCCGGGAAGAAGCTCCTTGGCGTAGACTTCATCAACTACGAAGCTGCACTAGACTCTGCTTGGACTGATGGCACTAACACGAGAAACATGACCATCTCGGTGAATGGCGGTGCAGCCAAGCGATGGGCTTTCCCCATCTCCGGGGGCGATTGGTACGACACCGGCCGGATGCTTATCGAGGTGGACGGTTTCCAGGCAGGAGGAAATAACCAGGTGGTTTTCAGAGCCTTTGGGACGACCACTTGGGCACCGGACTTGGTTGGATTTGAAGTCTTTGAGTAACTGAGTTGATGTTAATTATCTATCGTGGTGCTGCAGTGGCTGGCGATCCCAAGGACTATGTAGCCATCTTCTGTCAGCCTCTTGACTTTTCCATAGCATACCAATAAACGTATCATCTGGGTCCTGCTAAGGAGGCAAGGAAGTATCTCAATAAGATGATTGCTGAAATGGAGGGCTATTAATGGCTTCTTGATTCGAAGTGTATCTCAAGAGAAACGAATGTTGCACGGAACCCAATTCTAATTTCACAAAGCACTACATATACATAACGTAATACTCATCGTCAGCGCAATATAACATTCATATGGCTCCCATCGCTTGTATATAGTAGGTAGTATAGGCATATTCTAGTAATTACACACGTGATCGCGTTTCGTTCGTTGTCACCGCCCGGCAGAAAAGTTCCTATCGCAAGATAAGTGTAACAAACCTTTGAACATACTCCCACCTAACGATGCCGAAAGAAAACAAACAGCGTGGTCGCCGCGGCGAAGGCAAGCGCAAGAGAGAGGCGAATGCGAATGAAGAGCCTGTAGGCAAGAGACCTGCTCTCGACGTTGGGGGCATCTCCTTCGTGGGAGACACCACCGACACCTTCGTCCCACCACCATTCACCGAAGAAACGGACGGTCGCCCTTTCTACGGACTCCTCGCCGAGGAAGAACAGGAATACTTTCGACGCGCCGACGAACTTCTCGAGCTCAATGACTTCCCTTCCGACGAAGACCGGTCGCTGTTCCTCGCCAATGTCTTCAAGGAGGCGGAGGGCAAAGAGCTGAAAATTGCCAACAGCCAGTCGTGTTCGCGATTGATGGAGAGGCTGATCCTGCTGAGCACGGCGACACAGAAGAAGACTCTGTTCCAAAAGTTCAGCGGACAGTTCCTCCACCTGATCCAGCATCGATTCGCCAGTCACTGCTGCGAGACGCTCTTCATTCACTCCGCGCCAATCGTGACGCAAGAACTCACCGAGGATGAGCCCGAACCAACAGACGAAGTCTACGTGTCGATGGAAAACTCTTTCCTGTATACTCTGAACGAACTCGATGGACAAATCGGATTCCTCCTCAACGACCGATTTGCATCGCACGCATTGCGCGTCCTCCTTGTTGTCCTCTCCGGAAAACCCCTCGCAAAATCTTCCACAAAAACCCTCCTCCAAAGCCGAAAGAAGGAAAACGTCACGACGCCGGGATTCAAGTCGTCCGCCGAAGAACTCAGCCTCGACGCGCGCGCCGTCCCATCCTCCTTCCAAGATGCAGTCAACAAGTTCATCTCCGACACTTCTGACATCCTCGACGAGACCTCCATCCCGGTTCTGTCCTGCCACCAAACCGCCAACCCCGCCCTTCAACTCCTCCTCGAGCTCGAGCTCACCCGCCCGACAAAGACAAAAGATCTAGCCCCAGAGGCGTCCGGTTCGATTCTGAGAAAACTCCTCCCAGACAACATTGAAACCGAAGGCTCTAAGTCCGCAGCATTCGTCAGTGGCCTGATATACGAGCCGATCGGCTCTCGCCTCCTCGAGACGCTCGTTACGTACACCCCGGGGAAGCTCTTTAAGCAAATATACCGCTCTACCTTCAAAGACCGCATTGGCGCACTCGCTCGCAACGAGATTGCCACCTACGTCGTCATCAAGGTCCTTGAGCGCGTGTCGCGCGAAGACCTCGAGGAGGCAGCTACCTCAATCATCCCTCAAATCCCCAACCTCGTCGAGCGCTCCCGCACCACCATCATCAAGACCCTCCTCGAGCGCACATCTGCACGCCATTCCGAGAAGAGCACTGCTGCAATCACGGCCGCAATTGCAGAGGCCTACGGCAACGACCCCGCGACTCTTATCCTCAAAATGACCAGCTTCACTCCCCAACCCGCACCAGAAGCTGAAGCCGCCAACAAACCTGAGCCCCGCCAGGATCCCACCACCCTCCATGGCTCCCTCCTCGCACAGTCTATGCTCGCCATCCCAGGACTCCCCGCAACCCTCATCCAGGACTCCCTCCTGCGCCTCGACCTCCCCACACTCCTCAACCTCGCCTGCACCACAACGACCTCTCACATCCTCCAGGTGGCCTTAATCCCCACGGATCCCTCCTCTCCCAGCAACCCTGGAAGCGCCAACAACGCACCCTTCCGCCGTAAGCTGGTCAACATATTCCTCGCAGACCCAACGTCGATCATCACGCTCGCGACGTCAAAGTCGGGCTCGCATGCACTCGATGCGTTCTGGGATGGCACACAGGGGCTGATGATGCTGAAAGAGCGCATCTGTAGTATCCTCGCCGACTCAATCGCCGAACTGCGCGAGGACTGGGTGGGAAGAGTGGTATTAAGGAATTGGATGGTAGAGCTCTTCGTTAGGAGAAAGGTGGAGTGGATTGGAAAGGTCAAGGAAGGCGAAGGCGGAAAGTTGGTTGCTGTTGCCCCAAAGGAAGAGGAGGGTGACGCCACAGAGACGAAGAAGCCAGTCCCCGCAAAGTCTGGGAAAGGACCAGTGAAGGGAAAAGGCGGAGATGGAAAATCGGCGATTCAGCTCGCAAGAGAAAAGTTTGCAGCAGGGAAGACAAAGGGAGATATGAAAGTTGTGCGCGGCAAGGGAACCGGTGCGAATGCTGGGATGGTTAAGAGTAGATAGACTGACAATTATGAAGTCAATGTTTTCATACACTAAACCGTGATGCGTGATCTTCAACCTGAAAGTATTTCCGTTTGTCTATGGCCTTGAAGCCCTGATTCGTATCTATTTACCTTTTACCATTTCGCCCATATCTTCCCGATTTTTTTCGTACACCTGAAGGCAGCCTTGCAACTCCCTTGACCCAAAAATGAACTCTTTACACAGATACTAATAATATGCCTTCCCGTCCAAACCCCGCCTATCCAAACATGAAAACCGTAATAGTAAAAATTGGTGCGTAGATTGGCAAATAAAATCGAATGCCAGTCGCGTCGCTCAGCCACTAGTCGTCCGTATGGTATACAACTGAAAGTAAAATGGTGTAAAATGTCGCAGAATAATGACGCTCACCAACACCGGAGCCAGCCCCAGCCCTTCTTTGGGGGTCCAATGTCCCCCTGCGGTATTGGCAACCTCATCCGCTTCCCTTCAATCTCAAGAGGGCTCAACGGTGCCGTCACCGCATGCCTGACACCGACCCCAGCCTCCGACTTCCTCCTCCGTACCTTCCTCTCACGATGCTCACGCTGCTCCTGACTGTGCCCGCTCCTTCCTCCCTCTCTCCTTGGCATTTGTTCTGCGCGCTCCCTTTCGTGTCGCCTCGCTTGTTCTCGCTGGTATCGCAGACTCTCCTCCGTCCAGTCCACTGTATACCGCCTGTTATCCCCTCTGGTCTCCCTTTCCGCAGTAGCCCTTGCATACTCCTCTTCCAGCCTCCGCTGCTCCTCCTCTCGTCGCGCCTCCACCACCCGTCGCACAATCAGGCCAAATGTCTCCTCCACATTCACCCGCTCCCGTGCGCTCGTCTCCATAAATCCGCACCCATGCCGCCGCGCCCATTCCAATCCTTCTCGCGCCGGCACTCGTCGAGAACTGGCCAGATCAACCTTGTTTCCAGCCACAATCTTGACAGGGCGCAGCTCAGACGCCTCGCTCACGACCGTCGTCCCCGTGCCACGTCTCGATCGCCCGACCCGCGTTGTACTTCTCGTCAGCGGTTCACTGCCCTCGATCCGCCGTCGCAGCGCCGTCTCTGCCCTCTCCTCTCGACACTCCCCTTCCACCCGCACCAGAGCCTCAAACCACCCCAGCGCCTCTAGACTCCGCCGACTCGTAATGTCGTACACCAGCACAAACCCATCCGCGTGTAGCGCCTCCTGCGCCCACAGCCCACGGTACTCTTCCTGCCCTGCCGTGTCTGTAATTGTAATCACATACTCCACGCCGTCCACCCGCCGCGTTATGCTGTAGCTGTCTTCGATCGTTGGGTCGTACGTTGAGGTGAAGGCGTTGCGGACGAGCGATAGTGTGAGAGACGATTTGCCGCTCCCGCCCGCACCAAAGAGTGTTATGGCGATGGGTTGTGGGGAGGGGGCCGGGCCGGCCATCGTGGGTCGGGATTATAGGCTGCTGCCGAGCTGGCCAAATGCACGATGAAGACGAAGATGCAGGGCGAGCCGCCCGCGTTTTGGGCGTCGCTGGCTGTTCAATTTGCTTGAGCGAGTCGCGCGAAGCTCGTGTTGTTTTGTATCCCCCGTCGGCTATACGTCGTAGCTCGTTCGGCGTGTAGATCTCGTATTATCCGTCGTCAGGTCGTGGCTACAGCAAACTGCGAAATCAGAAGCCTCGTCTCTTGGTCGATGGCTCTCGCTGTCGCTCTCTCGCAATGTGTGCTGGCCGCGCGCTGGCAGAGATCGTCGAAGGGGTTCTGTCAGGCACGCAGCAGTGCAGTAGCGCGGCGCCGGTTCCTGCAGGATACCGAGCTTATGAGCAGACAAGCAGTAGCCGACAATGGTGCCTTGGTCAGGCTGGCCAGAACTTGGTTGGGCTGGCTAAACTGGGTGTTTTTTCGTGTTTCGTCTCGTGGGTGTGTTGGTGGCCGTGCAATCGCGTGCAGGAGGGCGGGTAAAGTGCGAGTAGAAGAGGTGTGAGGGTAATCGTGAGATTCAAGGTGGGAGGATGTTGGACTGGTCGTGTTGGGGGAGGGGGGTAGTAGTAAGGGTTGCACGGGGCACGCGCACGCTATAGAAGGAGGAAGGAATGAGCGGGATAAGAGCGTGCAACGCGGAGATGAGCGTGGGAGGGGGGAGGGGGAAGAATGTGATTGTGACGAGGAATGTGAGGCTGCATAAGACCTGGGAATGCTAATATATGTTGGCATACATCTGTTGGCTTATACGGATGTAGGCTCTGCGCCTAGCTTTGTAATTTATCTTATTTGTTTACAACCACCCACAAACCACGCACCGCAACGGATGTTAGACTCTGCGTGTCCCGCCGCTTGTCCTGCCTCCATAGCTATTCAGATCCCCTATTCTTCCTATTTTGTGAGACATTCGGGGTGTCCGCATATTGTCGTCGCGATGATTTTCAATGCCATGACAGCCATCGCACACACCGCACCGCACCGCTCCCCAATCGGCGTCCTGAAGCTGTGCGTTGCCTTTGCTGTCTCGGAGCTGACAAAAGCACAGTCCTCTCTGCTGTTGCTCCACGGCTCTAGGGCTCCACGGATCCACGGCAGGACCAGCTGTTGTCCTGTCACATATCCCGTCAGCTTCAAATTGGCCCAAAGTGGCTCCCACGAGCCGGAGCGCCCATCCAGATGGAGCGTCGTCACAGACCCGTTTGGTCGCTCTAGAAGCCGTTTCTAGCTCTCCCCCGTTACCAAACGAGACGCGCCCAGTCGCTCCCCAATTACCTTCTTTGGCCCGAAATTATAGGGATGGTTAGGGATCTCAAAGGCCCCAGAGGCGTCAGTTTCAGGGTCCCGTTTAGGGGTCCACGCTGTCGATCACACCCATCCCTTTTTCCCTTTTTCCCTTTTCGCTCTTTTTTTCCACTTTGCTAATATCGCTTACCTCAGCCACCTGAGACCCTTCCAAAAAAGAAGCCAAATGGAACAATTTACCCCTGTCTCGCACGCGAGATGGATGGAACATGCGGAGCCAAACGGGGATCTTTGTGGGAAAGTCTCCCTTTTGTGGGAAATGGGGAAATGTGAGCTTATTATTATTATACTGAAGAATAATTTGTGCGTCACGGATGATGTGAGTTTAAATTAATATGAATACAGTATGCATCGGATACACTATTCCTCCGCTGGGCGGGTCTACTTTGTCCGAAATAACGAGCCGCCCGTCCACGATGCATCTATCAGTCTACCCCTCCAAAGTTTGACCATGATGCTCTGTACACCCTCACTGACAAACATTTCTCACACAAACTTCCCGCCAGCAAACTTACTGGCTGTATAAATATCTCCATCTCAACTTCCCACTCCCACCCCCACTCCCATCACCAGCTATCCCCCTTCAACCCCTCGTTGCCTTTGGCACAGTTTAAATCCCACACGCCACACGCCTTATCTGTCCCTTCCCCGCACCCATCTGACATCGCCAACATGGTCCCGTTCAAGGCTCCCGTAAAGGATATTCTTGCTACGGCTCCTACAGTGCGTTCGAAGCGATATCTTGTAGATACCGACAACAGCTAATAGTACCACAGCTCCCGTACAAGCAGTTCCTCCTCTTCGGCGACTCCATCACCCAGGGCGCCTTTGATCAGACCAAGGGGTTTGCTCTAGGCGCTCAGTTGGCTCATGGTACGCTTCTCTCATCTGCTCAGTTATGAGAGCAAACTTGATATATTGCTCGACATTACTTCCGTCAGCCAGCTGATTTCTCCCCTACAGACTATATGCGCCGCCTGGATGTTTTGGACCGCGGCTTCAGGTATGTCTCCCGATCACCACCAGGTCCATTGCCAACACCTCCAGTGGGTACAACACCGACCAGGCCCTCGCGATAATGGAGTACATCTTCCCTCCTCCCACCACCGCTAAAATCGACTACATGGTATATCCGCCGCACTCCCTTCCTATCCCCCATTAACCCGTCACTAGACACTCTTCTTTGGCGCCAACGACTCTTGCCATCTTGGCGGCGTCAGCAACCAACATGTCCCACTCCAAACCTACCGCGAAAACCTCCTCGCCATCCTCTCCCACCCTTCCCTCCTCGCACACAACCCCCGCATTGTCATCATCACCACCCCTCCCATCGATGAGTATCAGCGCCCCGAGGAAACGCGCGCCGATGGGCGTGTTGACCGCGGCCGCAGTGCCGAGACTGCGCGGGCGTATGCCGAAGCTGGCAAGGCCGTCGGGGAGGCCTTAAGAGCACAAGGGAGAGAGGTCGTTGTTTGTGATCTTTGGAGCGCGTTGATGGCGCGGACAGGGTGGAGCGGCGAGGGTGTGCTCCCCGGTAGTCTAAAGACGGGTAAAAACCCCGCCTTTGCAGAGTTGCTCTCCGATGGTATGTATTGTGTCCTTCTCGCTGGCCATCCCATCATCCTGCTGGAACTTCCATTTCAACTTCAACCCGGCCGTCCTCATGGCTAACATTCTCCTCACAGGCCTCCACTTCAACCCCCCC
>JPJU01000412.1:0-64693 GCA_000750735.1 Pseudogymnoascus sp. VKM F-4246
TTCAACCCCCCCGCCTACCGGGTCCTTTATGACGAGCTTCGCCAGACCCTGGAGCATACCTGGCCAGACAGCCACCCAGAGCGCCTGGAGAAGCATTTTCCAGATTGGAACACCTGGTTTTAGGGTGCGCCGGTTGACGGGCCGGAACGTGAGCAGCGACTTGAGAAGGTTCCGTGACGCAAAGAGCGACAGAAGCACGCGGATATGGTGGCGGTTCGAAACGGAGGCCTTCGTCAGCGCGGCGAGGGGCGGCGAGGCACGCAGGACGGCGCGCGGTGTGGGTATGGGGACGGGGAGGGCGGGGACGCGCAGATGGCTAAGTTTTTGGGCCATGATGGGACATCTCTTGCTTGTGGTGGCTCGGCAGCGATGAGATTCGCGTTGTGGGTTTTCGTGGCCGTCGCGATGGGTAGTACCTAAATAGACAGAAAATAGACAGCCTTTCGACGCGTTGAGCCTCGCGTCGAGCTTTGGACTCTTTTCCGCCTAACCACTTTCGGCCACGGAAGCTGGGGGAGATGGGGTAACCGGCTGTTCCCCCACATGCATTGTTCAAAAGCACTCTAACGGAAATGAAGGTTGGAGACAATCTCCATATAACTCGCGGGAGTTGCTCGATTTAGTCGTAGCCTCGTCTGCACGAATCAGTCACAATTGTGAACTTTTGTGAGGAAGAGTATTGGAAATACAGCGTCTACCGAGGTATTGACGATGCACTAGTCCTGCTACATGCTAGCGTTATCCACAAGCGGGCCTGGAGATGGAGAGAAGCATTTCACATGCCAGAATTGTGTCGGAGGGTCCCGAGATGGCATAAACATCGAATTTCTATTTATGAAACTCAGCCTGGACCAATAAGACATCTGCTATTACACTCGAGGCTCACTTTATGCATCCCACAAGCCAATCCTGATCACATGATGTCGGTTCCGACAGCCACTTGCAGCCACAACGACGTAATCTACCATGTGATGCAACCAGAATCCGGGGGCGGAGGAACTTAAATGCGGGGGGGAATCCCTGCATTGTACTCCCCACACAGTGGGGTCATGAGAGCATGTGAAAGCCTGTAATGCTGACCTTTTACCCTGTGCAACCACCGAGGCCCTCATATATGAATAATCCCCATTCCTCAACGGCTTCCTTGTTTTTCCTCTCCTCTTCTCTCTATACCGCTCTCTGTTCTCTATAGACTTTCCTTCATCCCCGGGAAAGACTTCATATAATAGACTTTAGCGATTTCACTACACACAGACATCATGTCGAAAACCTTCACAACCGCTGACGTTGCGTCGCACAACTCCGCCAGCGACCTGTTCATCATCGTTGACGAGGATGTCTACGACCTGACCAAGTTCCAGGACGACCACCCAGGTTCGTGTTGGCTTTGATTATCAGCTCTACGAATTGACACTGACCGATTAATTCCAGGTGGAAAGAAGATTCTCTCCAGGGTCGCCGGAAAGGACGCCTCCAAGCAGTTCTGGAAATACCACAATGGTAAGACTTGCGATGACGCAGCGCATCCCCCCGCTATCGCGCAAATCGCTAACACATAACAGCCGGTATTCTCAAGAAGTACAAGGCCAAGCTCCAGGTTGGATCTTTGGATACCAAGAAGGTAGAGGCAGCACCAGCACCAGCACCTGCCCCAAAACCGGCACCTACTGCCGCCGCCACCAAGCCGACCAACCCTACCGCCCTCGAGAAGGTCGACAAGTCGCAATTCGAGCCATTGGAGGAGTTCGGTGATATGATCCCATACGCCGACCCATCGTGGTACCAAACTGTACGTCTCTGAGTTCATCCGCTACATACCAAAAAAACAACACACTAACTAAATCTACAGTACCACTCCCCATACCACAACGAGAGCCACGTCGCCCTGCGCGCCGAGGTCCGCGCTTTCGTCGAGGAGAAGATTGAGCCATTCGTGACTGAGTGGGACGAGGCCAAGGAGGTCCCCGCCAGCATTTACAAGGAGATGGGTGAGCGTGGATACCTGGCCGGCCTGATGGGGTCGGACAACTTCCCCGTTGAGTACACCAACAACCGCGTCGCCTCCGTGCCCCCGGAGAAGTGGGATCTTTTCCACGAGCTGATCGTCACCGACGAGCTCTCCCGCGCCGCTTCCGGAGGTTTCGTCTGGAACGTTATTGGAGGTTTCGGTATCGGTTGCCCTCCCGTCATGCACTTCGGATCCGACTCCCTGAAGGACCGCATTCTCCCCGGCATCCTCAACGGTGACAAGCGCATCTGCTTGGCCATCACTGAGCCCGACGCAGGTTCCGATGTCGCCAGCTTGGGCTGCGAGGCCAAGCTCTCCGAGGACGGCAAGCACTACATCGTTAACGGTGAGAAGAAGTGGATCACCAACGGTATCTGGTCCGACTACTTCACCGTCGCCGTCCGCACCGGCAAGCCCGGCATGAACGGACTCAGCGTTCTGCTCGTTGAGCGCGAGGCTGGTGGTGTCTCCACCCGCCGCATGGACTGCCAGGGTGTCTGGTCCTCGGGAACCACCTACATCACCTTCGAGGACGTCAAGGTCCCCGTTGAGAACCTGATCGGCAAGGAGAACCAGGGCTTCAAGGTCATCATGACCAACTTCAACCACGAGCGCATCGGTATCATCATCCAGTGTATCCGCTTCTCCCGTGTCTGCTACTCGGAGTGTGTGTCCTACGCCCACAAGCGCCGTACTTTCGGCGTGCCCCTCATCAAGCACCCAGTCATCCGTCTCAAGCTCGCCCACATGGCCCGCCAGATCGAGGCCTCGTACGCGTGGTTGGAGAACCTCATCTTCCAGTGCCAGCGCATGGACCAGACCGAGGCCATGCTCAAGCTTGGTGGTGCCATTGCCAGTTTGAAGGCCCAGAGCACCGTCACCTTCGAGTACTGTGCTCGTGAGGCCAGTCAGATCTTCGGTGGTCTGTCGTACAGCCGTGGTGGCCAGGGTGGCAAGATCGAGCGTCTGTACCGTGATGTCCGCGCCTACGCCATTCCCGGTGGCAGCGAGGAGATCATGTTGGATCTGAGCATCAGGCAGGCACTGAAGGTGCACGAGATTCTGGGAATGAAGTTGTAGAGTGTTTATAGTTGGCTGGGGAGGACTAGAGCTGTGGGAGATTTTGGTGATACCCGGATAAAAAGCGGAAGGGTATCTCTGTAATTATATGCATTGATGTGTGTATGGATGTGGCAGACTTAGAGCATCTAAATGACATTACTATTTTATATTATATTAAGTGTTTTTGTGCTGTATTGTGATCGATCTTGTCTCGACAGGATATCTCTCAGCGATGTTGGCGGTTGTACGAGCGCAAGGTCACCATAGGACAGCAGTGAGGCCCGTGTAATCAACGTGATCTGACATCGTTTGTCGCAGGAGTGACCTCAGCTGTTTGCAACGGACCGAACACCGGTGATGATATGTATTCTTCGTATTACTATGCTGTGGGGGGGGTCCAGACTAAATCAATGCCAATAATGCCCCTATTCGCGTTGGTGCAAGCTCTAGGCGCTAACTAAACACTACACGAAGCTCAGCCTCGCTGCCTACGACGACGACTACTCCGGGAACGACAGACACCGATGGGCGCTCATCATTGCCACCGTAGCAATCCATTCTGCGCCGATTATGCGCCCAAGATACACTAAACTCCAATACTATACCGCTGTAATCTTCCAGTCTGGCTGCCGCTCTGGATGTTTTGGATGTGCGTGGGTGCAGATATGGAACAGCCAAGCTTTTGGTAATTAGCGCCAAGCGAGCGTTTACGGAAGTCGCGGCCGCACATCTTTTTTTCTGACAGCAAGTTCGCGTCTCCTGCCAGTGACAACAGTGATCTTCTCCAGCCCACATCGATCAACATCATGTCAGTAATGGACGATATATCGAGTATAACAACCACGCTTTGACTGCCAGGCAACACATAGCGAAGCATAGCAAATCCACCTTCTTCTCCTCATAACTGCGCATTCTTCTAACCTGTCTCGGCCATCGTATGTCCACCCTGTCCCTTGGCCTGGTCCCTTGGCTTTCTTGGCTACTCTCAGTGAGACCAATTACTCTGATCAGATTCAGGTATCCACTCCTATTCCTGCACACTCATCAAACTCCAACCCCGTCCCCTTGGACTCCAGGGCGTGCACAATATTCCCTTGGTGCATCTGGTGCCTCTGGTGCCTCTCGGTACCGCCGCTATGCAAGCCCATACGAGGCCGTATCGCTATTTGTGATGCCCTACAGCGCAGTACATACGCGGCACAACAACCAGCCCAGCAATGCCGCGCCTTGGCGATCGAGCGTGTGTTTGTGTCGGCGTCGTCCCCAGGTTTGGATTTAGACCTCTCTTATTCTCGCTGCTTCCTAACTACTATACGAACGTCATCTCACCGTCTCTCGCTCGCTCCTGTCTTTCGCTGTGTCTTTCCATTCCTTTATACCTAGCTCCGTTGAGCTCCCGCTCCTGCGACTACGTGAACTTGCTCCGTGTACGATATATTTGCGACACTTGCCCCCAAGGACCTGTTGTGACGACAATGCTGCGTTGACCGAAGCTGCTTGTGAATCCGATTTCTCCGATCCATACCGCTTCGACAGTTTCATATCTATTCCCTCTTGGTCTGAACATATATACTTGCGCATCCGCCCATCATGAGGTTGTGGAGCGTCGCGCACTTTGCAGCGGCAGCTTGCCTTGGTGGAACCCAACTGGCCGCTGCTGTTGACTTAGACCCCGCCTCTCCTGGTACTGCTCTCTGTTACTTCTCTCATATGCTGCGCAATTCTAACTATCCTTCTAGCCTCCATCAAAGCTGCCGCAGGCGATGTAGCCAAGAAGCTGATGTCGTTCTACACCGGAAACAAGCCCGGCGACACGCCCGGCTACCTGCCAGACCCGTATTACTGGTGGGAAGCAGGAGCTATGTTCGGAGCCATGATAGACTACTGGTACTACACAAACGATACGACCTACAATGACATTGTCGAACAAGCCCTGGTTCATCAGGCCGGTGACGACCGCAACTACATGCCCATAAACGCGTCCAAATCCATGGGCAATGACGATCAGGGTTTCTGGGGCATGACAGCCATGATGGCTGCCGAGCGCAACTTTCAGAACCCCCCCAAGGATCAGCCGCAGTGGCTCGCGCTGGCACAGGCTGTCTTCAGCTTGCAATCGAGCCGCTGGGATGACGAGACGTGCGGCGGCGGTCTGAAGTGGCAGGTCTACGTCTTCAACAAGGGTTACGACTACAAGAACACCATCAGCAACGGTGCCATGTTCAACATTGCGAGCAGGCTCGCGGTCTACACCGGCAACGAGACATATGCGTATTGGGCTGAAAAGACGTGGGACTGGGTAGAGTCCGTCGGCCTCATCAACGAGAAAGGTGACGTCTTTGATGGCAGCAGCGACCTCTTGAATTGTACCGAGCTGGACCACACCCAGTGGTCCTACAACGCAGGGATCTGGCTTCACGGTGCCGCGAACATGTATAAATACGTATGTTTTAGCCTACCCCCATTCGCTTCCAGCGCGCACCCCTACTGACCCGAACACGCAGACCAACAACTCTGAGAAGTGGCTCGAGCGCTCGAATCGCATCCTGACCAAGGCATCCACCCAATTCTTCTGGAAAGACACAGGCATCATGTATGAGCCGTGTGAGGCTAGCCCTGGCGAGCCCCTCTGCAATATCGACCAAATGTCCTTCAAAGCCTACCTTTCCCGCTGGCTCGGTGCCACTACCCGCCTCATCCCCGAGCTCGCCCCAAAAATCATGCCCCTCCTCACCACATCCGCCGTCGCTGCTGCCAGGCAGTGCATACCAGGTGCCGTCGGCGCCTCATGCGGTCTGCGCTGGTATGAGGGTGGAACGGACGGCCGCGAGGGTGTCGGCCAGCAGATGGGCGCGCTCGACGTCATAGGCGCGCTGCTGGTTACTGGCGCGAGGCCCCTGGTGACTAACACTACCGGTGGCACATCGCTAGGCGATTATGGTGACTCGGTTGATACGGCGGCCAAGGTTCGACAGTCGATCCAGGTGACAACTGGTGGAAGAGCAGCGGCTGGTCTTCTGACGGCAGCCATGTGCATGGTGGTTGTTGGAGCGGTATGGTTTATGGTTGGGCCCGATGGCTGGGTTGCGTAGATTTGATGGGGGTTCGTTGGGATTATATGCATACTGGTATTTCCAGTGGGTTGGGTATTGTAATTGCTTTTTGGAGTATCATACCATATTTGGTTGAGAGAATTTCCGTGCGGGTTGCATAGGGCTACTTGTAGAAAATAAGAAGATAAATACGAATGACAAGATAACATGAACGGATTTTATTGGTATTTAATATGGTGGTGTGAAGTCCCAAGTGATAATCTGGTATTGCTGTCTCAAATGCCCCCCATAAACTCATCGCAATTGGCCACTATCAAGGGCTACTACAGTCAACAATCAAGTTACATCTTCGTCCACTCTTCCCCGAATTTACAACTTTGGTCCCTCAGCTTGCACGTCATGCGCAATCCCCACACCCGCAAATGTCCCCATATGCATCGCCTGCATAACACTCTTGATTGGAGTCGCGCAGTCTCCCGCCGCATACACCCCCTTGACACTCGCGGCCCCAAATGGCGCCGCTATCTTGATATCTCCCCCAGGCCCCAGCTCGAGTCCCAACTGCTCCGCAAACGGCCCATTGACCTTTGTGGGCGGCTTGTGCGCAAGGAACGCTTCCTCGACTGTGCTACCGTCTGCAAACGTGAGAGTGATTCCGCTGCCTCCAGAGCCGAGAGTGAGGGAAGTAATTTCCCGGTCGTCGGTCGTGATGGCTGTGTTGTTTGGGCCAAGAAGTTCGGCGACGGAGGACTGCACGGTGGGGTTGTTCGAGGTGTAGATCACGACCTTGGATGTGATTTGCTTGGCACTACGAGCGAGGGCAGTGGCTACTGCAGGAACAGAGTTCTCGCCGAGGGCGAGGATGCCAGCGGAGGGCTTGCCGGCATCTTCATAGCCATGACAGAAGAGGCAATGGTAGCTAAAGTATGTTAGCTCTATTGAGGTGAAGTGAATCCGAGACGGAACAAGAAAAGGACTCACATAGACCGACCAAAGCACTCGTCATATCCCTTGATATCAAGCGGCAAATCCGTAACACCAGTGGCAAGCAACACCCTTCTGCCTGTGAATGACGTCCCGTCAGCAGTTGTAGCCGCAAAGTCCCCTGCGGGTGTCTTCTCAATCTTGGCGACTTCGCGGTCCTCGAATGAGATAGTGTTGTATCGCTCCAAGATCTCTGCGCGTGTTGCGCCCCGGAAAGCAGCAGGGTCCTTGTGATCCCAGGTCGGTATGGTATGCATGTGCGCCGAGCGCGCGTTGCGGAAGAGCGAGCTGTCAAAGACGATGGCAGTGTGCAGCTGACGGGCAAGGGCAAGCGCTGCAGACAAGCCAGCGGGGCCTGCGCCGATGATGAGGGCGTCCACGAGTGGCATTGTTGATGCGGTGGTCGTCAAGTTTTTGGCTATAGATGTGAAGAAGTTGGGTATGAGGTTGGTGGTGAGGCTGTGGATAAGAGACATCGGGGACAACTATATGCTATATACTGCATCATGGAGGGCAAACTACGTGGCGATTGATTCATTATCTTCACATTCGGTTTGGTTGCTGACATGGTGGTTTCGGAGCTTAGAATAAGTAAGTTCACCGCCGAGCGGCCGATATGACTGTTGCGGCGCTCGATGGGGAAGTTTATCACTTAGCTAGCGTGTTGGCGTTTGCTTGATTGACTGGCTGGAGTTACTTTAGTGGCGATGTTAGGGTGTCAGCGGGGTACGTAAGGCTAGGATTATAGCGGGCCGACACCTTGAGGGGTCGCCGAGTAATGAATCACCCCTGCACCGTGATCTGTCAGCTTCACGACTCGGTGGATTCTAGACCTTGGGATTGATAAACTCTGGGTTCGAAACGGCTTAAGGTGAGCAAGATTGAGCAACATAGCGGGTTCATAATGAGTCGGGACTATTTTCTAATTTGTGATTTATAAAATTTCAACTACGACACATGGATGAATATCGATGTAATTTTGTACCAAATTTTACGCTAATTACAGTTCTTGGAAGTGACCATTTTACGAAATGTACGGCTCTATATTAAAGAGCAAGCCGACTAATTTATATAAGCACAGTATGTTAGACATAATTAAAAGTTCAAATAGTAGTTAGAGCTAGAGTAATTCACCGCAGAGCCCGAAAGGACGTTTTATCTTTACACATTGTACGGGATATGTCAAGGTCTAATTTGTACTCTAAAACCCCCGCAAATATTATCCTGGCGCACGGCGCCGAACCTAAAACCGATAGGCCTATTTGGCGGCTATGCGCCGTCTATATACAGGTGCCAGCGATTATTCGAGTCGAATTTAACCGATTGGTTTGTGATTGACAATGCCAAATTATTTTCACCGTGTGAGCCGTAAGCGCCCTAGTCTAGGCGCTTCCCGGAACATTACTACTACTTTAAGAACATCCACTGTAGTCTAAGCCAGTCAACATTAGAGCCATAAGCGCCCACCTAAATATAATCGCGACATTCTTCTGCGGCAGGCCTATCTGCGGCCTTTCGACCCGAAGCAGATATCCCATGGTCTAGTATGTCTTTCTATCTGTCCGCATCTTTCGTGAGATGCGCGTTTCTCTTTCTTTCCCAACTTCGATAATTATGACGGGGCAACGCTCCCCTCTGGTTTCCGTGCTTTCTACCTTCTTTCTGTTGCCTACAATTGTGCGAGCAACTTGTTATAATCCTGATGGTAGCGAGATTACAAATCCGGCGTTCCAACCATGCAACCAGGTCGTCGGACAGTTCAGTATGTGCTGCGGCACAAACTGGACAGGCGGAGTTGTGATGCCAGACACATGTCAGGAGAATGGGCTTTGCTTAAACTCGTTTGACAATGCGCCATTGTACTGGCGAGGGAGCTGCACCGATCCCACCTGGAAGAGCCCAAATTGCTTGGCTAATCTTTGCGCAAGCGATGGTGTAAGCTGCTGATTGTTTTCAGGGGGACAAAGACGCGCAATGCTAACTACCATATTAGGACGCTGGTGTGGATGGCAGCGCTGCTGCACAGAATGTTGCTGTGACTGAGTGTAGTGATGGCTCTTGGTGTTGCGGCGGCGGAAATAAAGATTGCTGCGCCGATGGAAGTGGAACTAGGATCGCCGCTGTTTTAGGACAGGCAATCTCCTCGTCGGAGTCGAGTTCCTCGAAATCCGCCTCATCACCATCATCCACATCGCCGACGACACCTTCAGAATCAACATCTCCCAAAGAAAGCACATCTACGCCTCCAAGCACTTCTTCAGAGACAGGCATATCTGCGACACCAAGCTCATCGCCGCCGGTAAACACATCTCCGATTCCACCATCCACCTCAAGCCCTGCCGATTTACCGGCTTCCACTGGTGAACCACCGTCGGGAGGGCTTTCAAGTGGTATAAAGGTCGGCCTCGGGGTGGGAATCACCGGATGCCTTCTAGCGGTTGGGATGCTGGTCACCTGCTTAGTGTGCTTACGGCGAAAAAGGCGAGTTGAGACGGATACAGAAGGATTCGCAAGTAATGCTCCGCGCTCGCGTGCGAGTATATTCCCATGGGGCCGGCATGAGATGCCTGCCAGCCCGAATGAGAAGTCGCTACCGCCTTCCTGGCATGAGGTTAGTGGAATGAAGTCGCCAACAGAGATTGGTGGAATAGAATGTCCAGTAGAATTACCATCGGAAAGGTGGAGTAGAGGCATGTAGCGGGTTTGCATTGCACTATAGCATAGCATGTTCTATGGCGTTGTGTATTTTAAACGTTAAAATTTACAATGATGATTTTATGACAATACGACAAAGTCTAGCATCTGAAAATGAAGGCCGACTGCACACATTTATACTTGTAGTACGTTTGATCATGGGAATAATGCTATGTTTTTTCTGCCATGTCAGGGCCATAATCATGAATCGCCTAACAATAGCACTTGTCTACTTCAGTCCATACAAGTGATAGTCTTCAGAACCCCCCCAGTACATAAGCACATTTACGCCACTCCGCCAGACCCGATCCTCTTCGCCGCCTCCCTCCTCCCCAGCCAGATTACTGGAGTGATGAAAAGTACGATGCAAACGCTCACAACAACAGCTTGTAACCCGAACACGACGCCAACCCCACTCCTCGCGATCCAACTGGGCTGGAAATATCCAACCGAAAAGCCACCGCAGGTGCGCCACATGTTGATAATTGCACTGACGATCGTGGCATAGGCCGGATACTTCTCGAGGGCAAACGCTGTAATAGCCACAGTTGACGCAATCATTCCTAGGTTCACAAGGATCCAGCCAAACGCAAGACCAACCCAACTCTTCTGGAAGTTGAGCGTGAGCCCGTATAGCACGAGGCCAATAGCCATGCTAAATATCGGACCCCATACTCCGTGGAGGCGATACTCAGGACGCCAGTTGGCGCGGCGGGACACACCTGACGGGGAAGTCGAGAAATAGATCCATTTGTTGAAGAAGTAGCCGAAAACGAATCCGAGGAGGGCGCCAATGATTCCCGCCCAACGCATAGAGGCATCCTGGACAGGAGTGAGGAGGTAGGGGGGTGGTAGAAGGAACGAGGAAATTGTGACAGTTATGCCGATGGGCCATGTAAAGTTTACCATTGTTGCGAGACCTATGGGGTTAGTTAATGGTAGTATGGAGGGACAGTTCAAATGAGACGTACCAACGAGGAGCATGGGAGGCGTGAAGATCATAACAACGAGGGCCTTGGATTGCTCGCCGACAGTGGTAAGTTTATTTAGGTTTCCAGTGTTGCCAAGTCCGAGGAATGCTTTCCATCGTGGCGTTTCTTGGGTGTTGAGGCCCTTTTTATAAAAAGTCTCCCTTCCCACCGCTAAAATAGCAAGCGTGCTCGCACCGTATAAACCGGCGAGGACGGCGAATGAGCTTTCCCATTTTTCAGTACCGTAAAGAATGTAGCCCGCAATGGCCGGACCAAGAAATGGGCCCACAAGAAATGTCGTTCCCCAAATATTGATCATGCGCGGCCAGTCGCGGTGGTGGTACATATCGTAAATTATAGGGAGGCCAATAACTTGGGGAACGGTGCCAAAGAGGCCTTGCAAAGAGCGGAAGGTCGTAAAGATTTCAAAGGTTGGGGATAGCACACAGCCAATTACCATGCCCATGGTAATAACCTGGGTCCAGAACCAGACTGGGAGACTGGAGAATATGTTAGTTAGGGATGAGCAGTTTGGAGTGAGAAGACGGACCGCCCATATGCTTCAATTAGAGGAACGGCAAAAATACCACCGAACCCTTGGAGAAGGATTCCATAGTTCATGCTCGTAGCTGCTTTATTGACTTCAATCTGCCATTGAAGATGCTGCGGAAATAAGAGCGTTGCGCCCCATGTCATTCCACTGTGCAACCTTTAGCTCACTGTCCCAGGGGGAAACTATCACTGCCACCTACCCATCACATAGGAGTGAGCTGGACATAAGCGCCACAAAAATGAGGTGCTTTCGCGTGTTGCTCCAATTCTTGGGGTCCTTGGCATCATTGGGGTCAAAGTCGCCGCTGAACGTGGAGCTCTTCTCAACGGCATCTCCAGTCGGCGTAGCTGATTCCATAATCTGAACCTCTTTAGTCTCTGGCGTTTGTGGTTTACTGTCCTCTCTCGAGCCAGATGACTGAGGTCGCGTAGTTTCTGACATTGTCCTCGCCGTCAATGCTCCCACAGACGCGTCAGTTGGGAAAGATATGTTCGGATTATAGCCTTCTCCACCGCCTCTCAGTATCAACAGATGGATGAAATGCGGATCGCGCTTAACTGATGGGAAGAGTAGATATCAAAGTCTAGCTACGCTTTGCGGCATTCAGAAAATGAGACACATGAAGTTCGCTTCCTGGGTAGCCGATGATATGGC
This sequence comes from Pseudogymnoascus sp. VKM F-4246, assembly GCA_000750735.1. Classification (NCBI taxonomy): domain Eukaryota; kingdom Fungi; phylum Ascomycota; class Leotiomycetes; order Thelebolales; family Thelebolaceae; genus Pseudogymnoascus; species Pseudogymnoascus sp. VKM F-4246. The sequence goes on from JPJU01000412.1 coordinate 11,980, forward strand.
AGAAGTTGAGTTGGAGAAAGTGTCTCAAATCGACGGTTCTCCATGCACCACACCCTGTTGCTCTAGTAGGGGCAATGGCACAACGCGGCTGGAGCAGACGGAGGAAACGGGGATGGACATGGCGAGACCGACCATAATTTGTATGCAGGGGCCAGGGTTGAAATGGTCCAACTCTGCAGCTAGGTTCAATTTAAGAGTATCATCAGCCAGATACTCCCCACGGCGCATGGCGCACTGGAGACCATCGCCGGCGAGTATCCCCGCCGAAACGCATGCCACATGTGGGTAAAGACCCGTTCGCGCCAGTAATTGGTAGCACTACATATTGCTGGCTGACGCAGCAACAGGGATGCGGACACACGGAAAACTCGTGCCTCTCCTAATTAATCCGTGTCCACGGTCGCAAGTCCGCCACATCGTCCCTTCCGCCGGTCCTCGGGACATCATTCGGCGCCATCATCCATTTGACAGGCCCTGGTAAGTTCGCTGCCGTCCCCGGTCCGTACCATGATGTGGCATGTTTAGTGCGACTATAGTGTGTTGATATTGCTCCACAACTAAATGATTTTGATTCCACGGACCTCCTCGGCCATCGTGCTCGTAGCCACTCCTAGCGATGCTCAAACGGAAGCTTTCATTCCTGTTGGCTCTGCAGGGGTTCACCGGTCCTGAACATCTTTTGTGAGAAGAACGAGGAAGGATTCAGTTCGATCCTACCTTGCTTCATGTGGGCCCGCTATAATATAGCGCTATGGGCTTCTGGCGAAGATGACAAGGCGGGGCTCGATGAAAGCTTGCTGTGCGACACCAACGTGCGAGGGATACACAGCATGTCGATCGCTAATGATGTGGGGGGCAGTGCGAAACACAGATATTTGTGAAGAAAGAGTATGCTACTGTGCACTGCTGAAGAATGATTTCAGATAGGCGTGGGCCAAGATCTGCTACAAAATAAGGTGTTGGGGTGTGTATAATAGACAAACACTTTCAGCGCCTCCGTCATGTATGTCGTCAACAGAGAGCCCGTAGTAACCTCAGGTAACTTTTTTCATCTCAATAAGTCCTTCCCCAACCTCCGGATACACTTCAAACGTGATCTTTAGTCCAACAACCTCTGCCATGGCAGCCCATTCCTCGCAGCTTCTCAGCCTGCCAGCATACAGTCCTATCATCGTTCCGTGCATATTGCCGTAGTTGGTATTCTTCGAAAACTCGTGGATTAGAAGGCGCGAGTGCGGCTCCATGGCATCTACCAGCTTCTTTAGCAGCTTCAGTGCCTCCAGGTCCGAATTGTTGTGGAGAATGTGTGTGAGGCTATATATTAGGGCGCCTCGTATCGGCTGAGGGGACGTTTTGAAATTCCATTCTTGGAGCGTGATATCACTGTCGAGCGTCTGGAGATCTGTCTGGAACTCCTGCACTACGAGCGATGACGCGTCTAAGTGAGGATACACGGCCTTCAGCTCAAGGAGAGCAGCACCAGTTCCACCTCCAATGTCAACCATTACTACGTCGGATCCCGACCCACTAATGGCTGCATCAAGATCATAGTCGAACCGTCGAAGGCGTTCAGGCAGCGTCCCGAAAGACCCAAATTTGCCATCCATGAAAACGTTGAAGGAGTCCATGCGCCCCGTTTCCTCCATAATGCTGTAAGTGTGCTTCTGGGCAAGATCTTTCTGCCCGAGGAGAGAGAACGCGTGCTGGTACGCCGTATCAGCATCAACAAAGGGGTAGGCAAAATGTGTGGCCTGCAGCTTCGGCATCAGAAACGCCGAGGCCAGGAGGACTTCGGTGGTGAAGTGCATGGCGCCGTGTGGCGCCGAAGGCTGTGATGCCCAGTGATGTGTGATTGCATTTGGGGCAAAAACATTGTCTGATATTAGGTCGACGAAACCCTGCCCTGATAAAACAAAGAGTGTGTCCTCTTGGAAAGCAATTAGCCCGTAGCCCGGTGCATGCTCATGGCAGGGAAATTCTCATACCGACCAATTTCAAACCTATAACTCTTGTCAGTAATGACCCTCTCTAATTCACCCACGAAGATACTCACATAGCGGCGACGCGGCTTTCTCATCCACGGTACGCTCATTGTTATTCGCCTCCAAGATCTCTGCTGAACTCGCCGCCGTCCCAATCTTCGCCAGCGTCTCAAATAATCGGAAGTGGACAACCACAGGAACAAATCCCAGGGCCCCCGCCTTGTGCTATCGTCAGATGGCAACCGTACGCAAAGGAAGCGACTTACTGCTGTGACTTTGGCCGCCAAGACTGCTCCTGGAGGTGGGGTAATCATAATGGCAGGAGAAAATTACAGAAACACGGAAGTCTTTGGGTGGAAAGGCTAATTGGAAGGAGGAAGAAAAAATTGCCTCGTAAGTCAACCATACTTCAAGCCAACTTTGGGATAAATTGAGCGTGGCCGCGTATGTCCCATGCATGTGAATTCTTAAGAGTGCATGCTGTAATGTCGAGAGCGAGCAAGGTTGATGTCCCCACACCTCGCACGTCCTTATCGCAGGCTTTGTACTGTACTGTACCCTGCATACTCTTCGTACACTTTTGAGTAAGCCAGTGCGCATCGGATAGTCGCAGATCGCTGGGTTAATACAAATAGGTTTACCAAGTGCGTGCGGATCTCTAACTACTCCGCGTAGCAGACAATATTAGACCTTCTAGGCGTTGCGTAGTATAGCACAGTCGTAGCGCGCGGCCCCTTCCCTAAAATATCCACTTGACAGCGGAAGATCGGGAGACCGGCCGCTTTCCCCAGTTCACGACGACGCCGCTTTCCGTCGAATTTGTCAGTGGTTTTCTAGCAGCCGGCTACAGACCGACTCCGATGACGCTGGTGATGTCGGTGTATGTTAGTGGCGATGTCGCCAACAAAATTCTTCAGCGCCAGCGCACATGCACACATATGCACGCACGCGGTCTAACCACTTGGGCACCACAACTGTTGGATGTTCCTTGAAGAAGGTCGGGATACACAAAGATAGGCTTAAAGTCAACGATCATCCCTATCCTTGTGATAACCACTAACTTCTACCTCAGACACCAATTACTCCCTGTGCTGGACTGTGTAACACATGTCGCTGTAGCCATCTGCGCAAGCCCACCCTCGCTACTATCTGTCTTAACAGGGCAGGTTTACGATGCATGGCATGTTCCGCTCCAGCAAGCATAATTACGGGTAAATACAAAAGAGCGCCGGAGAGCATGCGGCGTCTTACTCAAGTACCAACACTGGTACGGCCCGCCAAAGGGCGGGTGAGAAGTGCGCCGATGTTGAAGTGAGACAAGGATTCTCGGTGGCGTCCAGTACAAACAAGGCAGTGTATTTTGTCCTCCCACAGACCCTGCCTGGTTTCTCTGCAAGTATACTACTGGCAGGGTGTAAATACGCATCGCAAGTAAGATTTTCTTCCGAAGGGAGGTTGTCCAATAATGATCACTCGCACACCCCCTTCCCACGGCACACAATATCTCCTAGGATATTGTTCCGGGGTCTCGGAAGAAGACCTCCCAGTCCAGCACATATGTGCTCCTGAAACCCAGAGAATCGCGCACCGATTCACCGATACAGTGGAATGGCGATGAACTTTAAACTCCTTACGTCCACCTTATTAGTTATAATGACATGCCACCCGCACCAATGTGCTCGTGTCCAATTGAGCTCCTACCTTCCCTGAAAAAGAACTCTGGGTGCACTTACTCTCTAGTGGGCTTCTAAGTCCGATCTGGTCCGCATGGCCACGACAGCTTGATCACGAAGATTTACTTATGCCATGGACATTCCACGCCCAGAAGGAGGGGATGTAGATATTGGTAGGTTGTGCTAGGCTCCCCGAATAACTACGGCCGTTGACAGTCACTTACAGGAATCGGGATCTTCAAGGCTTGCTGGGTAAGACTTGGCAAGTTCAACATTACAAGTGAGCGGCTGTCTAACCTTGACTGCAGGTGCTCACTGGAGTTGTCGCTCTTGTATTGATCTTTCGATTTGTTGTGAAGGCATGGGTTTACTGGGCACTTCCAAAGGTTTCCTCACCCGAGAGGATATGGGGACTTGAGGATCTGATATTTCTATTTGCGTATGCCTGCGAGATTCTGCACATGAGTTTGATCCAAAGGAGGTAAGCATCAGCTCCTCCTATTCGAATGAACAATGCATAACCCAGTTGCAGCGCAAACCATGGCCTGGGAAGGCACTTCTTCTATCTATCGAACGAGGAAAGAAATCAGTCAATGAGATGGGATTTCGCATCGCAGCCAGTTGGCAAGTGCACCTGATAATCTCATACCTACATGGCCCCATTTTAATCGTAGTCACAGCCGTTGCAGCCTCAATGATATCTCGCACAGGAATGATGTGGTTTCTCTACCAGTGCTTCGGCATCAACAACACAAAAGCGAAGCGTATCCTGATAGTATGTGCGATTATTCAGATCGTCGTCAACTCGTTCACCATTCTCCAAATCGTCCTGCAATGCGGCCCCAATCCATATCGCTTGGTAAGTACTATATATCCCACCGGTGACAGCTATCTTATTCCTGTCTGTCTAGGTTGATCGCACAAAGTATTTCCACTACATGTGGGATCCCCTCCCTACCGACGGCTCGGTCACTTGTCAAGACCCCTCGGTTCAAGCAACCGTCGGTTTCGTTCAAGGTGGTTTCAACACCATAATCGACTTCTCCCTCGCATACGTCTCTGCCTTCGAACTGTGGCAGATCCTTTTTCGCTCTAGCACCCATCACAGCACCAGCTTCATCGCACGCTTTCGCGAACTCGACCGCACGACAAAATCGCGACGTTTGTGGCAGACTGCTACGCTCTCTGGGCCTTTGGTACTAAGTGGCGTTGCTAGTATCGTTAAGACTTATCTGTTGAAGGCGCTGGGAGATCGCCTAGATTTCACGTATAACATTCCTTCATTCGTGTTGTGGGTCAAGTAAGTGTCTGGATATCCATCGCACAGTCTTCAGCCTCACGCTCCATCTCCACAGCCCCTGGACTTCCACAGCTAATATATTTTTCTAAAGAATCGAGAACTATTGCATCCTGATTGCAACTTGCGCACCAGTCGCACGTCTCTTCATCCGCATATTTATCGATTCGCGTCGCGGCATTGGGCCCTACGGCTCACACGGGCGATCAAATACGGCTGGTCGCGGACAAGCTGGCACAGCAGCCACAAAAAGTAAGAACGATAGCAACCTCGCCTCGTCACAGACGCACTACGGCACCCATGATGGCTCATTCAACCGACTGGGCAGCGACTTGGAACTAGCGAGCGTAGGCAGTGAGGATAGGATTATAAGAAGGGCAAGCAGGGAAGAAATCAAAGGAATCCAGGTTAAAAGTGATGTGGTTATAAGGGTAGATGATGATTCGACTTTAGACGACGGGGGGGTACCGAGGACAGCTGCTGGGAGGAATCCCAAGGGGTGGAGTAGCGCAAATGTAAGAGGGGGGGGATAGGTGGTGAAGGTTGGTACGAATAAAGTTTTGAATAATAAAGTCTCTTGAGTAACAGGCATTGAAACTTCTGATGGAGTAATTAACTGTCACCTGAATCGTTGATGCGAAACGTGCATTTAATCAAGGTTATTTATTAAAATTGTGAATTATTAAATGCATATTTTCGTATCGCTCCTTGAGGATTGGGAGATGTTAAGTCTTGGCAAGGGTGCATTTACTAAAAAGAAAAAAAATCCTAGAAACGTTGTATGTAGCCAGAGAGCGTAAAGTAGTATCCCAATCCCTTGAATATGACACTATTCAAGGTCATTGCCCCAACGTCCCTTTACCCTTTACTTATTTTCTATCTAGGTCAAAACGCACGCCCCACATATATAAACTTGTCGATAGTGGCCCGAGCTTTAAAGCTTTCGAGCTCTTGGAGCACGGCAGTTTCCCGTCGGGCTCACCCGCTTCAATGACGCATGGAAGCACGATTCCGATCGAGAGTATTTTTCGGGATAGGTTAACTCTAAACCCAGTGTTTCTCCTTATCTACTCGGTACAGAGAATGCTCGCAAACATGGATATCGCTCCTACCTCGCATTCCAGCTTCGGTCTGCTTTTGCTAGAACAGAGCTGAAGTTCCATTTTCAGCATGATCGTCGCCAAGGTTCATTGGGATCATCCCCGCCATCGCTTAGACTGTCATAGCTGATATCCTCTATTTAGTGCAATCCGCGTATCTTGCCCCTAACAGGTATTAGCTTCCGTATATAGGGGTCTTACTTTCTGAGACAAAATTCTGACCGCGGTCCGCGAGACATCGCCAGATATCGCCAGCCTAGAATCGCAGTCTCCAAAAATGAAGCAGGTGACTGAACGCCACCACTTGCGTGATCAATAGATAGATTTATTTGTACGACCACGAAGGGATCTGCGCGGCCATGTTGCGATGACGAACGAGAGGCGGCTAAGCACTGCGATTCCTCGGTGTTACAGACGCCAAGCTATTACTCTGTTCAGCTCCCACCCTAGGTGCGATCTTCAGTTTGCAGCCAGCCACCAGAGGACAAAGATGATCACTCTACCACTAAACAATCACTCATTGGCCACAGCTGTCTTCAGCGGGGCGAGCCCTCGTGCCAATGGTAATGAGTCCTTCTCACTTACGAAGACCCTAGTGCAATTGCCGAGTCTGCACTTGCATATCAAAATCACAGTGTCCGGTCTCAATGTTTTTTTCTTCCTCTGTTTTGTAACTCTACCTCTTTTACTCTTTTCACTTTCGTTTGTTTAGCACCGGCCGAGGGCTTCACAAGTATGAGTCAAAGTCTAGTGACGAAGCTGGTAAATAAATTCGTCGGGGGCGGCGCGACTCCTCAACCAGACATGGAGAGCGGCATGCCACAAACGGGCGACGCTGTCCACCCTCACCTGCAGGCCCATACAATCTACAAAGGACGACAGGATTATGCGTCAGATGAACGACTATTTCTTTTCCGACATCTCACCGGTATCACAACCCACCCGTCCATGATTGGTTCTCGCGCGGCCCCGAATCTCGGAATATACACACGCGTCGTAGAGAATGAGGCGAAAGCAAAGAAGGGCCACAAATACTACTCCTGGTTGATCAATGGATGTCTTGGGGTGCAAGTCATTGTCGCAGCAGCTCTGACTGCATTGGGCGCAGCTGGCGCCAATCACTCGGCCATCACCGCCTTCGGAGCCATCAACACCGTGATCGCAGGAGTGTTAACCTTCCTCAAGGGATCTGGGCTTCCCAACCGACTCAAATATTATCACTCGGAATGGAAGAAGATCCGCGAATTTATAGAGCAGAGGGAGCGAGACCTCTGCCGGCCTGGGTGCGACCTCGATGTGTTTGGTGTCATTGGGATTATAGAGAAAATGTACGAGGAAGTGAAGAGCGACCTTGAAGCCAGCACTCCCGACCGTTTTGCCGGTTTCGGCACTTCGAAAAAGCAAGCCGATACCGGTACCAAAGACTCGGCATTTAACCTTCCGCGGGTCGAGACGGGTGGTCTGAGCGAAAAGCTCAAAGGTATCCAGTCAAGCTTCGCCGGTCAGGGAAACTCTGAAGGGGGACTCGGCGATAAACTCAGAGGTATTCAGTCAAGCTTTGCCGGCCACGGGAATTCTGATGGACCGAAAGTCAACGTTTCGGTCCATGATTCCAACTTGGACAATCATGGATCAGAGGGTATTAAGGGAAAGTTTAAGGAATTTGAAACGGGTCTTGCCGGCAGGGCAAAGGATATGGTTATGAGTGGAATGGGACACAGGCCGGAGGGAGTACAGGTGACGGCAAGAGGACTGGAGACCCCAACAGTAACCGTGAACACACAACCTGGCCAAACGGAACTACCACACCACCACAATATCGGAGACACATTGAAGGATCTTGTTTCGGACATTACACAGAAGGCGAAGATCGCGCATGAAGCGGTGCGAGATTTGGAAGCTCAGCGAGATGCCCTTGCAACTGCGGCAGCGAAGGAAGTAGATGAGGCGGCGACGCGGACTGAGAGTACTGTTAATACTAGATCAGGAGGGGTAATTAATTTGTCTCTCCACGGAGATGATACGACGAAGCCTGCCGCTGATGTCAAACCCTCATAACATATATAAATGATAATATTTAATACTGTACGCGATAGCCATAGAAATACCAGTTTGTTTGTATATATCGACGACGTCAATCCGCGTTGGAATATGTCAGTATCACTATCATAGAAGGTAATGGTACAGTCGCGGAACCCGCACTCCTAGTCATGTGGGCTATCAGCACAGTTTGGGGGTTCATATGCACATATATTGACTTGTTATATAAGATACAGACAGGATACTAATTTCTCAATATACTTAGCAAGCACCAATGTTATATAGCGAATCGAGATCCTTGGGAATGACTCCTGCTTTGAGGGCAGCTATGACATGTTAGTGCTCGGTATCAATAATATAGGAAAGTACTAACCTTGGTAATCCCATCGAAGGTCACCGAGCTCCGTCTTCCAAGACCAGAATGTCCAGCCCTGTTGCTTCTCATATGAAATAACCTGGGCTGCGAACCACTTCTTGTAGAAATCGGGCTGTTGGTTTGGATCCCACTCAGCGTTCCACTGCACATCATCAGGCACACTCATGCTCCACTCGCCAACTATGGTTGGAGTGTTGCCACCACGGTCGTCATTGCAGGATGTGCGGATGTAGTTGTCGTGTGACACATCGCCAATGGACGCCCATTTCAGATATCGGTGGTCATCATATGCTGCAAACCAATTATCCGTGAGGAATTCAGTTGGCTGTCCTGAACCCCACTTCTCGTTCATCATTTGAATGTGAAGGAGATCATTTTGGCCAATGTTCAGCTTGGCTTCGGCCGCACGAATTCGCTGCAATAAGTTAGTATGAGATTGGAAGTGGTGGGCCGTATTCCTTACTGAGAATGAGTCTGGGTAATACGTAGACCTCATAGTTCCAACCTGGCCGGAATTTTGAATTGGTTCGTTAACCAGCTCCAACATACCGACGTTGCGGTAGTTGTTGTCAGTATGGATGAGGTTAGCCATCCACTCAACGAATTTCAACGCGCGCTCGAACTGATAGTCGACGTAAAAGCCAGCGACTGGCGCGTCCTAGCATACAATTAGCTCAATTGGATTTTATGTAGCAATACATGTTACACACTTGTCCAGTGAATGCATTGTGTGGCTGTTGTGCGCCTGGGGCGGCGTGCAGGTCCATAATGATGTACAGACCCATATCACTCGCCCAGCCGCAGAGTCTTGTCAAGTAGGTAAGCCCACCCTGAGGGAAATGCTCGCTGTCCGCATAGACAAGATCCTCCTTCATCCAGTAGCCAACGGGTATTCTGATTGTGTTGATCCCGGAATCAACCATTAGCTGAAGGTCGGCTTGAGTAATCCAGGTGTCCCAATGGCCCTTGAAAGCACTGTTTGCTGCATCCTGTCCAAGCTTCAGAACACAGTCAAACTCGGAGGCGACGCCATCGCCGCATCCCATGTTTGCCCACGTATTGTGCATCATCCAAGGCTCAACTACGAATAGAGATCCCAAGTTCACGCCACGGATCTTCGCACCAGGGAGATAGCGCTTGCCGTTTGCATCGACTGCAGTGCGGTTGAAGAGGTCAACATCGTCAGCAGAGATGACGGCCTTGTGTTCTCCGGGGAACCACGCAGCGACCAACGCGCTGTAGGACAGGATGGCAAGGGCGGCTCGGACGTGCATTTTGGTCTCCAACTTGTAAAAGAATCGGGGATGACTTCAAAAAAGAGACCGGACGAAGAGAGTACCACTTAGCTATATATATATATATATATAAGAATATGAACGCATTGGGTTCGGCTGAGGTGCCGAGAATAGGATGAAACAACGAACATTTGAAGTTGAATTACCCATGCCACTGAAGGATCAAACGGCCCTTCCTCGGCACCTATACCACCCCTGACACCTGCAAATGCCGTCGGGAGCGCATAGGAATCGCATTGAATCGTAATTCGAGCTACCCCTGGTGAAGAACAGCCCCAGCCGTTCCCCGCCATGGCCCTGCATCGGCCAATATTACGGGGTGCACGTGGGTATGTTATCAAGTTCAAATGGGTTGAATGATCGGCACCTGTCAACAGCGATGGGCGAAGGATCACCGAAGCCGCCCTGTGCCAATCTGAAACGGGAAGTTAAGAAGGTTAAGCGTCGACTACATTTGGCTCTAGCTTTCGTAATTTGAGAAGTGACGAGCACTGTATCGGCAAACCAGGTTCCCCGATATTCTCTTCTCCGATGGTACGCAGGTGAGGGGGATGGGCGGGGGATTCGTGGAGCAACGGCATATCAGCCAGCAATAAGCTTAAGCAACAACCAAACAGCCGGTGTTAATATCGGGGCTACAGCGTGCGAAACATGGTAGTGCTTCCTTGGCACTTTGTTTCCCCAGCTGCCTGTTTCGGACGGCCGCGGAATCGCGGACGTTCGGCATCGTTGGCGCTGTCTACAATGGCCATGAGAGTGAGAAGGAGCGATAAAGAACTATGGTAGCATTCTCTCATTCTCTCATTCACCAATTTTCGACGAATGGCCGTGAAGAGTGGCAACAGCGTGGCAATTCGAGAATAGATATTGCAGAAAGCACAGCGACCTTGAGGGTTCAAATCCTCTATATCTCGGGAAATCATTTTGCCGATATCTTGTGTTCATTTTATAACTGAGTCAGTATAACATAACGTGAACAACTGGGCCACTGGTTGGCTCCTCTGACAATTCACATATATAGCCATGAAGGGCCCTGATTCCAACAATACTTTACTCGTCGGCAACGTGCGTTGAATTTTTGACTTGAGGAGCCTACACCTCCCACACATTAGATAAATCGAACCCGAGCGATATCTCAACATGTCCGCTAGAATACAGATGCCCCTGGGGTACGCGATGCCCCTGGCTCACTGTCATTCTGTGACGACTCATATGCCAGCAAAGTCACACTCAGGGGACGCTGCTGAGATAGCGAGACAGGCAGCAGTTACGGAAGAAACAACGTGAGTGCCGTTCATATCATCACCTGCCGTCTTGGAATGCGTGGGTTTCTCGACATTGGCCAGTCGTGGTGACAATGCCATCTCGCAGAAAGATATTTTAATCAGGATGTCATGGGTGGCAGCGTCACTCTAAACCCGTCGTCGGCAAGGTATCCCAGAGCCAAAGCAGATATTTGCAGAGCCCTGTAGCAACGATTATTTCGAGGGCGATGCGGTCGTCGCTCAACGAAACAGCAGAGACTACTTGTCTCACCCTGCTATCTCCAGCGGCAACGCTGCACGTCTCGTTGAATACTTGAATGAGAAGGAGAATGAGGCCAAGAGCTGCATCTGTCGAGTTTATGAAAGAAAAGTATGTGTGGTGGCAAGCGCAGCAAAGCGACTCTTGCTATAGTATGAGAAAATGAAGCCATCAAACCTACCGTATGGAAAGGATACTTTCTCAGCGCGTTAGATCGCCTTGGACCCTGGAACTGGACCCCTGATCTGAACTGTAGACCTTCACCCTGCAAGACCGAGACTTTGTCCCTTCAAAGCCCCTTCATGCAGTTGCCTGGCTAACAAGACGAGGAATACCGGATGAAAGCCTCGCCGTAAACACTCATCGAGTTATCAAGTCGTCAACTTCGCCACTGTCTGTATTAAAAACTTGTCGAAGCGAACCAAGAAAGTTCCAAGAGCCAGTGGTCATTAGCTGTGGTCAGATGACAACAAGCTAGAACACGGCGGGGTCACCACGATCGTCGCGACCACCACCACCGCCGTCACCGCCAACCTACGCGACAACTCGTGATCCGAACCTTCTGAACCATCTGAACAATATGAAGAAGGAAGCCTTGGACGAGTGTACCCGTGCTCCAACACTCCAACACCCCTTGACTTTGTTGGTGGCTGTCCAAGCCTGCTGGCTGGTGCTGTCATGTCAGGTACTTCCGTTGACCTGTCGTTTGCGCGCTCGAGCCAGGTACCTTGCATGTGTTTTCGCTGACTGTACCGCCTATCTCTGATGGCGATCGCGGGGCTGGAGGGGCTGGATGGGCTGAAGGGCTGTCGCTCAGCCTCTCACGGCACTGGAAATTGGTCGTGATGGAGGTCGCGCCCAGCTAAATAGGGAAGTATCCCAAGGTGCGCGTGCGATTACATCGACGCGCATGGCGATGCCTTGCTCTCCTCGCCGCCTTGGCTGCACATCCCAGCCTTCCTTATAACCGCCTCTTTCTCTTCTCGTCGTCCTTCTGCTCTTTCCCTCTTCATATCTTCACTGCCGCCCGTGCTCGCTATAAACTGCCCCTCGTTTCAAGCTTGTCACAAGCAAAGCCCTCGCGTTTAGCCCATATTCGCATGCGATTTGTACCACTTGTTTGCACTCCACAGTAAATCTTTGAGCGGTTCCAGCGATTCCAGCGACCGAGAAATATATCAGAATTCCGCCAGTCCAGTTCTGCGCGCCGGCCGGGCATAGAAAGCATCATGTCGCGCTTCATCAAAAAGGCTGCCGCGGTCCTCGACACGAAATCCCATCCCAAAGCTGCGCCAGCAGCTGCAAGCCGACATGAATCGGACCTGGAGCATCGCACACGAAAGGCGCGCAATTTCGAAGAGACAGAGGCGAAGCTTCCCAACCTCAAACTTGGCCCCGCCCCAGACGATCGCCCGTCGATAACGACAAACATCCTCTCATACCTCGGCACCTATAACCCTCGCCCGCAACCAATCACCTCAAACGATACCGTGTGGTTGTTTGATAACACCGCGTATCGAAACCCGACCACAAACAACTGGGAAGCGGAGGTGATTGCTGCGGTTTTCGACAAGGAAACCGGTGTCAAAGTGAGCTTGGTGGTGGCTGATATTGCGGAAAAGCTGGGACTCGGACATGGCGATGAGGCAGAGGCAAGGATTAAGGACCGCTTGATGCCATTCATGCAATCTGTGTTACCAGGACGTGTGGTAAATGTGGACTTTGGACGTCGCACACAGCTCAAATTAGGTCCTGGTAGCCGGAACGGTATCAGCAGCGACATCCGACAGCTCCCGCGGCACAAGGATGGAGATGTGGTGACTGGTGTCGCAAAGGTGCCGAGAGGTACAAATGGGCTACTGGAGATGAAAACAGTGTACGCAGAGCCAGAGGGATGGGGTATTATATCCGGTATGGAGCGCAGCCCCTGACCAAACCGAACGCCTACTAACTGAACCTTTCAGATGTTGATGATACCATCAAAGTCACGCAAACTGGTGACCCTATCGGTATTTTAAGGAGCACATTTGCCGCCGACGCAGCTGCTGTCCCAGGAATGCCCTTGTTATATCGCTACATCCACACTCTCGTGACGAAATCCGCGCCTTGGTTTTATCTCTCGGCATCGCCCTACAACTTATACGCATTCCTCCACGAGTTCGTCCAAGAAACGTACCCCCAGGGCACCCTTATCCTCCGTGATGCCAGCTGGAGAAATCTTGCGGGCCTCCTCACGAGTTTGACGCAGGGTACCCAAGAATACAAGGTTGATCGCATGGAAAAGATCTACTCATGGCTGCCGCGCCGCCAGATGATTTGCATTGGCGATTCCACTCAGTCTGACCCCGAAGCCTACGGCGAAATGTAAGACCACTGCCCTCCACTTCGTTCGCCGTCTTTGCTAATACTTCTTAGGTACCGCAAACACCCTAAATGGATTGGGTTGATTTTGATCCGCCGCGTCGAAAACATCGCTGAGGTAGGACTCGAAGAGAAGAATGACGCGTCGAGGTTCGAGAAGGCATTCGAAGGCGTCCCAAAGAGCGTTTGGCATGTGTTTGGTGAGGCAGAGGAGTGCTATAAATATGTTGATAAGGCTCTCGGTGCCAAGGTTGTACAGGCTTGATTTTATTATGGTTCACGATGGAATGATATACTACGACACATAAATTGCGATGGAACCACGCCAATTGTCATATTTACAATTCTCCAATAATACCAATGACTCTTTAGAGAGCGGTTACTATTTGATATATCCACTTATATCCCCATAGAGATATAAATTTTATAACTTATCTACTTTGATTTAGTGCATGTCTCCAGCAAAATACGAATCCATATATGTTGCATCTTTCTCCCCAAAGGCTTCTGAACCCCTGTATTTATGAACAGACATTTGATGCAGGCTAGAAGTTCACTACTTTGCAATCGGTAGTTACATATCACTATCAAGCATAACCATGATCACTGCATTCAAGTTTAAGAAGATTTTTATTGATTGTATGGACATATCTGTCCCAATCTCAATGCAAAACAATGGATGAAAGTCAACGCGTGGGTAAGGAAGGCAGATATCCGACCTATTGATTCAACACCTTAAACTCCACCACCAAGGCGAGAGCCACTTCTGTTGCTTGCCGAAAGAAGTTCTCGTGTTGTCCCCGTACAATTGATAACCGCGCCCAAGGAAAGAAATTGTCCGTAATAAGCAAGCAAGTGGATCAAAGTAAAAGTGATCCAAGAGCTGCGGCTCCAATGCCAGTCATCGAAAATTCCATGGCCAGCAATAGAGCTAGAAGTGAAAATAGAATGCCAGCAAAGCCGACGAAAACCCCACAGGGCTAAATGTACCACATGCCGTACAAGAAGGCCTGGGTGAGTGCCTTGAATCTTACCGGCTGCGGTTGCTCTCTCCAGTACTTCCCAATCACCTCATTCTCCACCATCTGGTACTGCGTCGATGGAGACTTGCCAGACGAGCGCTTGGCAGTCAATACACCCTCGGATGCGTTCTCCAGTCTCAAATCACTCTCCAGCTTGGCTGCCTGTCTCCTCTCCATAGCCTTTTGGCCACCACGAGGCTCATCAACGATGGGGACGTTCTCGTGAGAACGGGCACGGTTGGATGCCAAGTGTGCGTAATACACAGCTGGATGGATGGAAACTGGAGTAGTTGATCTCATATACTGGTAGGAGTGTGCATAGATCATCTCCTGGAGCTGGCCGGGCTTGTGCTTGACCTCGTCGAGGATGACGTGGTAATGAACAGGTCTGGCAGTACCCTTGATCGCCTTGTGGGCATTGAGGTAGAAATCGTACTGAAATGGATGAGTGATATCGTGCTCAACCAGAACTCCTGGCAAAGGATTGAAGTCCTTGTCTTTGCACTGGTCTTCGTTCCTAGGCAAGAAACGGATGTGGTGGCGCTTCGATGCAATAACCACAACGAACTTGGTCTGTCTGAACTGTGGGTTCACAACTTCCAACATCTCCTTGAGCCACTTAACCTCATCATTGAGCACTTGCAAGTACTGGCCCTCGGAAACACCGTCACGCATGTAGTAGATGTGAGATGGCACTTTCTTTTGACCGTTGATAGTTCCCACAGTCTCAAGCCACCAGTTGACCATAGCCTTGACTTTCTTGTCCCATACATGCTTTTGGATCATCTCCTTGTTGAAGCCATTGACTTCACATGCCGCCGCGTATCTGCAGCAGTCGCTGTCAAGAGACATGGTAACAGCTGCAAAAGATGGCTGCTCTGAGCCCGGTGCCGGGTGGCTCACATCGGCACCAATCATCATCACGAGATTCTTTGCGGTCTGTCCAGGTGTGTTGAAGTAGGTAGGCTCCTTCGTATTGGCTTTGCAAGCCCTGCTGGTTGTGCCGCCGAGCTTGGCATTGAGCTTCATGATGACATTCTTGCAATACTTGGGGTTGTTCTTCTCAATGTGACCCTTCACCATGACCTGTGACACGAGGGCATACTTGCAGTCCATGTGCTTCTTGATTCTATCGTACGTCCAGGAATTCTTATCTGGGACAATAAACAACAGAATTTGAGGAATGTTCTCAGGGGTGGAAGCAAGAGGCGCCAGCACTCTATCGATTTGTGACTCGATGTTGTCATTGTTGAACAAGAACTTCCTTGGGTCGGGGATAGCACCCTTGTGGCCGAGTGCCATGTACTGCTGCTTGAAAGTGGAGATAAACTCATCCCATCTTGGCTCGGTGACAATTGGTCTCCCATTCCTATCCGCAGCCATAAACACGCCCCAGTTCTTCAAGGGTTTCTGTGGAACTTGAAGCAACTGGCTTCTATCGAGGGTCCAGAACCCAGCAAAACCTGGCTTCACAACAGCCTTCTGTGAAGTTTTCCCAAAGTGAATATCGGGGGGTTGCAATTGCTTCGCAGTTGTGATGGTTGGGGTGCTCTCAATCTTGATGCCGTAGTGGCCGAGGTATGGGTCTTTGGCCCAGTTCAACAAATCAACTCCCTTTCTAATAGACTCCAAACGCTGGTTCGGTGGAACAACAGCAAAGTTGATCATGTCTGCAGTCTGCTTGGGGTCCAACTTAAACATGTAGCGCTGATCTGGTGCAATCGTACAGAGCTCCATTGGGAAGATTCCACCTTTCACGGTCTGCACCAGTGGCAGCTTCCAGTACTGGAGAGTAACATTGTATGTCTTCTCAAAGTAGTCATAGATTGTAACCTCCTTGGCGGTAGCGTTGGGGTTTTTGGGATCTTTCTTCTCGAAGGTGACTGCTTTGGCATGGCCACCCCATGAGCCGTACTGATCCGGGGAAAAGACGAAGTTCTTGACCTGATATACACGCTCGTTCTGCTCCTTTCCGCGATGCTTGACGTGGAATCGAAGCTTGTGAAGCTTGCGAAGCTCCTTAAACTCCCTCGACATGATGTGGTACTGAGCACCGGAGTTGGTCTTTTTGCCGTTCACAGGGACAGGTCTAAGGCTCTCTGAAAACTGATCCCAGTTCAACCCAGTGTTGCGCTCGTAAGTCAAGTTGCGAGCTGCTTGGCTGAGGAGTTGTGGAACCCAGAAGGTCCCATTGGCGACATCAACGTTGACACCAAGACCTGTGCTGAGAGCTCCAGGAGTACTGGGAGATTCGCACAGGCGGATGGATGAATAAACACCCTTTTGTGCCTCAATGAGCGCGGCCAAGCCATGAAGAACCTGTCTCTGAGTGCCTCTCGGAAAGAAAGAGCGCTTGACTTGGATGAAATTCTCCGATGGCCATTGGCGAAGGCAGTGGTCCAGGAAGTTGATTGCCATGAGAACGGTGTTGTCGAAATCCATACCCTTGAACAGATAGGCGCGAATGACTCCCATAGGAATCTCTGTCGTACACTTGATGGTGACAATTGTGATATCTGGCTTGGGGACTCCATTGATGACGCGGGGCTGTCTGCCCTTCAACTCATCCAGGTTAACGATGATCTTCTTCTCGAAGTTCATCTTCTTGGTTGGCCTGTCGCACCATGCGATCTTGTTGCCATCCCAAAGCCAGTATTTCGCATGACTGGCCAAGAAATCCTGGACAGGTTTGCTGTTCCAGACAACCTTGAGGAGACCACGATTCTCGGATCCAGATCCAATCTTCACCTGGCATGGGGTTAATTTAAATAATTTCAGTTGATAGTGAGGTTAACGTACATCATATTGCCAGACTGACTTGTCTGACCACTCGGAAATTCGGAACTGGTTCACTCGGAGGGTGACGCTCTTTGCGCCAGGGTCGGAATTGTAGCTTGGTCGAGCAGGGAGGACTGGTGGAAATTCGAACTTCTTGAGGTTAGACTCACGGTGATACGTCCAAAGATGACCTGGCTCCATGATGAAGTCGAGTTGAATAAAGATAAGTTGGATAAGAATGAGGCAAAGGATGTTGGTAAATGAAAATGTGGTGTGGTAGTAGTGGTATCACAGAGTGATGCCACGGGTTAATGATGATTTTTGAGGGTTGATGATGAGGATACTGATGCTTGGAAGGATAAAAGGGTTGAGAGTATGAAAGTGTGTGAAGGTAAGTCAAGATATCTTCGAGGGGCTTGGGGTTCTGTGTCAAGTTGTGTCAAGTTGTGATGTGTAGGAAGGAAAGAGGAAGAAGGTCGGAAGTCGAGCGCGGCGAGTTATAAATACCCTCAGCTTTGCCGGGTAGTTGCCCGGAAGGATGTTTGATACTTGGATTCGGTAGCAGCACAAGGCAATTTACGCCTACACTCGGTAGTAGAGGGCTGGAATAGCGCTTGCTAATTCTCAAGTCCACATTATGCATGTGTTATGTTTCCCCAGGTAACCTGGGCATCTCGGCGACAAGGGGATAGGTATGAAAACCTTTTCCAGATGGCAAACAAACCAAAGGAAAACGCAGAGAGCTTGTGGAGTAATGTCCAGTATGAATTAATCATAAGTTTGTCCATGACAATCCAGGCTATGCATCGAGGGCAAATAAAGATCAAACGATAGAAATTAAATGTTGTAAACTCACTGATCCATCGCCGTTCACAATCCACTGAACGGGAAGTTCAACTCGCCCACGAAGGGGACGCTCTGAAAATGCCATCGACATCTTGCAGTTGTGTTTGTCAAGCGACAACAGGTGGTCCTGTGGAATTGGTTAGCATAGGTCAGCAGATGATACGTCTCAGCCTGATATGAAAATATTGAATTCCAATAGCTGCAGGGCACAATACATGTTCCAACGAGCACAGGGAGTGTTGCCGTCAAGCAATGGGTGGTAATGGAAACTAACCTGGATCAAATCAAGGTGAGAGTTGCATTTCTTAGATCGAAGGTGTGTCGTAAGATTTGTTGAACCAGAATAATCTAAATTGCCAATTGGATCAGCATATACTGTCAGAAAGCATATGGATTGTATAGTAACTGACCTTATAATTTCTTGGTATGTGAACTATACCACGTACTGTATGGGTTATAGTATAAGGTGTTGTGTGAGCTGTTGTGGGTTGTCAGCAAGCCTGCACACGTATAGACAAGGAGTTGAAGCTTGAACCAGGCAATATGAGAATGGAATGGCTTGTCTTACCTGGGTTTTGTGAATATGGTGATCAAGAATGATTTTGATTGGAATTGAGGTTCAGAACCAAAGAGCAGTGAGGGATATGTAGAAACGAAGAAGGAAGAAAGAAAGAAGCAGAAGAAAAGGAAGATGGACAAAGGCAGAGGGGGTCAACAACAAGAGGATTCGGCTCTGATGGCGCTAACGTGTTAGCGCGACTTTCTTACTATTCTCCCTTTATTGATATGGAACGTGACAATAACGAGGAAGGAAGGAGCGAGGTGTGATAGTGTAGTAGCGTGCCTGCTGGATCTGGAACTAAGAGGCCAATATTTGAGGTATTGCAAGAGAATATTGTCTTATTATAGAGCAATGAGAAGGTCTGAATAAGATTTGAGTTTGGAAGACAGGTTAAGAAGATGAAACTGAGAACCTACCTTCTAGCAAGAGCTATTTGAAGATCTGACTTGGTCTGGTTGTGTGCTGACTTGATTCTCAGAGGCAACAGATGTGAAAATATAGAAACTATGGAATTGGAGTAAAGAGCATCCCCCATACCAGTGTCTTCATATGGGTGGATATTCTTCCTCACAGTCTCATCGAGTTGCTCACTAAGTCCACTGCTGCAATTGCCTTTGAGTTGGGTGGTTGTTCTCATATACAATCCTCTGTCATTGTAAGCTTTTCTTAGAAATAGACAAATTGCAAAGGATACCATCACATATGAAGCAAAGAAACTGAACGATACCAAGGTTGCTGATTATATTTGGCTATGAGAACCACCAATGCACCTTTCCTGGATAACAACTCCCTAGACAACTCCATGCTAGCCCCCTTCAGTCCCGAATTTCCCTCATATGGTACAAATCCACAGATCGCCTGTGTCCCTATTCACTGTAAATTCTTTCAACATACAACCCTCATCCCCCTCAATAGTATCTTGGCGCTTGGTCTCGCGATGCCTTCCAAGTGCTGTAATCTGGAATTGGTGTTTTGTCCAGTAGTCGTACCATAGCTTCTGCGTTGAACAGCGTGGCATTATATGTCTCTGCCCGCGGTATGATGCTGAGCAGGAACGTGATGTCCCTGGGAATCATGAACTGCGCTGGACCGTTGGACTGCCACTGTTGAACTCCACCATGAGTCTGCTGCATTCTCTTTTGTTGGTCCAGTCGGCGACCTGCAGCTCCCTTCAGGGGTGACTCCCCACGAACCAGTTTCCTTGGGCGGCCAGACTCGTTGTCGGACTCTTCACCTCCAAGTGGGCGCTTCGGAGAGTTTGTCGGCTGCAAATAAGCTGGGATTGGGTTAACCTCCTGTCGAGGCTGTGGACGGGGACTGATCTCCCTGTATTGCGGCCTTGGGCTCGGCTGCACTGAAATCGGCTCTTCAATAGACTGCATTATCGACTTTGGCCGCATCTGTGCCACCGGTGAGATAATTAGGCGGACAACAGTAGGGTCAAATCTTTCGGACGAATATCGTGATGAGAACCTCGCGAGTCGCTGATCTTCTGGGAATAGATCCGCCATTCGCTGCTCCAGCCTGTTGATTTGAGAAAGCTCGCCATAATCTGACTCGTACTTGTGGAAAAATATGTAGAGTGGCTTGGCCTTTGAGACAGTTTCAGGTTTCTGCGTGAGTCGATTCACGGAGGTCTCGAAGACAGCTCTGGCATCTGTGAATTGTTAGAATAGTCCAAATAACAAAATTCCTCGTCTATACGTCTATACGTCTATACGTACTTGTAGTGTCGCCAATCGACAACAGGTGCTTGAGGTATTCCAATATGAATACATCATCTTCCGGAAACAACTTTGCACCCTTCTCGAATATCTTTGTTCCAGCCGGATCTTTGTACACGTTGTGTTCAATCAAAGCACTGGCGATGTATACGTCGCTAAGGATCTTCCCCTTGACACGTGCATCGCTCAGAATCTGTCTTGAGCCACCAACAGCGGCACCGACTTTGCCCTTGCCCTGCACTCTTCGCATAGCTCTCATTAGAGCAATCCATGCAAATGACAATGTGCGTTGTGTCAGTTCTGACTGCATGTGATATCCTTGTTTCACAGCCTTGAGTTGGTTGTCTCGTGCAGATTCTTTTGCCTCCTTTAGCAATCTGTCAGTATCATCCTCATCGTCGTCTGCCCTGTCCAAGGCGGAATTGATGGATGAATCCAGCATTGCAGACTCTTGGATTCTGGCCAATTCTGCATTCTCGCGGGATTTCAACTTCTTTATTAAATCGTACAGCGCGTCAAGTAGTGTATTGTATGGAGCCCTGACGGCAGCACCTCTGCTGGCAAGACCTTCTTCACCTTCCTCCATCGGCAGCACGGTCTCCAAACGATCGGCTTGCTTAAAAGCCAGGAGGCAACTCTCTGGGTTTGCAGCAATCCCCTGGCTTAAGAAATCGTTGCCTTCTTTATCCATGCCGTTGTTGAAAGACCATTCTGCGGCTTCGACCCATATCTCTGGCCAGAACCTCAATGCCATAACCGCGTGTTTGTAGACGTAAACGATCCTTTGCTTGTAGGCTTGAATATCCTCGTCTTTGAAGACCAGGGGATCCTCTTGTTCCCAGTTGATCCACTGTCTCCAAAGGCCAACTTGCTCCAGGTATTCCGTGTCCCCTTCAAACCCAAGTGCTGGAGGGAGGCGTGGAAGATTAGTACGCACAAGGTTGCGTGTAATATTTTCCATCGCGGTGTTTGCGCTTCTTGCTGTCATGTATGATGGAGACTTTTCCTGGAGGAATTTCCGGCCCTGTATACATGTTAGCAGCCTTCAAATCTCTTCATATACTCGGACTTACGGTGATCTTGTTCAGGCTCATTTCAAACTGGTCGTATTCCTTCCATAAAGCATTTACGTTAGACATTGGGACACAAACGGCACGTTGGTAAGCTTTGCGCATTTGGTCCATTTTTTGCTGGTCTTGCCAGCTACTGCCTCCTATCTGTCCAGGAGCACTGCGGATGAATTGAATGTATTCTTGCCAGATTTTGCCAGAGTCTCTATCAATGCCAACGTTTGCCAACACAAAATCATATGCCTGTGATATGGTCGCCCGTGCAGATCCAGTAACGTCGTTCGTTAGGTCATTGCGGCGTCGAATGTAATTGAGATAGACGGACCATAACTGGACATGGGGCACTGTAAGTAGCGACTTGCCAAAGATCTGCTCCGCAGCAAAGAAGTTGTCGATGCCCAACTCCATCTCAGCATACGCGACCCAAATATCAGCCTACATCAATGTCAGCGTGAAGTTCCAAAAATATAAGGAGTTGGGGATTATATTTCATACCGCCATAGGGAACACTTTGAAAAAACGGTCGTAGACAACCCGGGCATCGTCCAGTTTGTTGCGGTTTCGATGCTCTGTGATGAGAGATAGCCACGCGTCCAAGTCTCCCCTTGGATCCTCTTTGATTCGGTCCTCTAAGATACCTACTCTGTCATGGGGAAGTCGTGCTTTGGGTAAGCTAGCACCTGATATTGGTGCCGTGGCAGTTGCTGGGACGTTAGGAGTAAAAGCTTGGTTGGAGACGCCACCGCTAGTTTGCTCACCATCACCGAGCGCGTTAGGAGTGTCCACATTTGGAACAGGGGTTTGAGCCGCAGAATCTTGAGGCACAGCTTCGAGGTGTAAAGGAGATTTTGACACGGAGCGAGTTGGACCATTGGTCGGGGGCTGAAGGAGTTCAGACTTTGACGTCGCAATCTCAACATCATCTTCGTCATCAGAGTCATCTGCCAAGAACCCACCAATAGTCTTTGGCTTTCGCGCCGGAGATGCTCTGGATGGAGGCCCCGTGCCAGCTAGACTCGTGGTTGTGTGACTGGGAACTGGATTGGCTGATTCCGGATTATATTCTTCGCCATCAGACAGAGCATCAGATGGGGATAAAGCACGAAGGACTTGATCATCGGAGAAATCTTTTTCTTCTTCTTTCACAGGTTGGTCGCTATTTTCTGTATTTGTAGCACCAACACCCTCTTCTGTATCATCTGTGCCTTGTCCCCATGAAACGCTCTCTTGCCCACTCTGCATCTGATGCAAGAGCGCAATCTCCGCATCTTCCTCCGCCATACTTTCAGAGGTGTCCTCGAAAGGGTATGTAAACAGGTACGGTAAATAGTTCAGAGCCTGTTGTTTATTAGCTGATACGGCCTTGGTCTGAGGAAGAGATGAAATCATACAAGAAAATGGCAACTAGAAGCGCGTAATAACGGCAGCAGTCATCGCAAATTGATCTTGCTGAAGACTCTGTTCACTAGCTGCAGCTAACACAATGCTGGATAGATTCGCTATTTCAGTTTCGAAGCTGTGAAGTTGATTGTCGTCGGAGGACTTGTCGCAAAGCAATTTGGGCCGCAACGTTCATTTCCAGTCAATGGCAGCTGCTGACTAAGCATAGAGAAGCTCAAATTAAATCAGCCAATCAAATAATCTGAATACAAAATGCTTCTAGGACAACAACACCACGAACCAAGCTTTCTGGGGGGATACAGGAGATTATATACGTTGCAATAGCTCTATACGGAAGGGTTTATCAGGTGTATACTCGTTGTTCTCAATAAATGCAGGTCTAGGGCTCCGTTGACACCATACACGCGTAGTAGCTTCAGGACAACTGCACAACAAAGACGGTCAAGCTGAACATATCAAGCGTTTTGGAACCGTCTATATTCTTCATCGGATTCTATTATAGGCGTTTACTTATTTATAGTGCTGAATTCAATACTCATAATATCATGATATTGGTAGCTAACAAATCCTCATATCAAGAGTGTCATGTAGCAAAAAATGTACCGCCAACCATCAATCTCCAGCCCACGCGTTCGCACGCCGAAACTCAAGGATAGATAGCCGACGCAGAATGGAATGTATTCTTTCCTGTCATTTCCCCTCCAAGCCTCCACTGAGAAGAAAGGAACAGAGTGAATATGAAGGATTATAGTTTTATGTGGAGAGGAAAGAAGAGCGAGAGACCCGAGAAGATTAAATAGTCGGAAATTTCTCTCGGCTCATCACGTGCTCTGCCTTCGCTTGGCGCGAGGCATGTGTCTTAGAGCCAGATTGGGGATGGCGCGAAAATGATCTTGGCGCTTTGAAAACGCACGGATTCAGGTTTGGAGGGGCGGTGAATTACCCCTCCTTTTCGGGCAGCAACTGTGATTCACTCAAAGCGAAAGCAAGTAAACAGGTAAACAATACCACCTTCATTTCTAACTAACCGGTTCAAAACTGACACAGCCAGTTTTTTGACTGTTATTCCTTAAAGTTCGAGACTTATATAACACTTTATATTTCAAATCCATCCTCATACGATCGAAAATGGCTCCAGGAGGACCCCCAGGAAGCAGCAGCAGAGGACGTGGCGGAAAGTTCAAGAAGTTTACACGTGGAGGTTAGTTTCAGTAGCTTGGCTTTCATTTACCTCTCTTTTCACCAGCTAACATCTCGCCCTTCTCTACAGGTGGCAAGCACTTCTCGAAGAACCTACGACCTCTCGATGCCGATGGAAACGAACTTGGAATGTGGGGTGAAGGCGCTGAGGCTGCTGAATCCTCTGAGGAAGAAGAGGAGGATGACTCTGAGGAAGAGAGCGAAGAAGACGCGTCGAAGCCCGAGATGACCCGTGAGGAGCGTCGTGCCGCCGCCAAGGCCAAGAAAGAGGCAGCCATCGCGAAGAAGAAGAACACCGTGGCCCAGCCTGGCGACCTTCCCAGCAGCTCGGAGGACGAGGATGATAGCGATGATGATGATATGCCCGCGAACCCCAACCACAGCAAGGCAGCGAGAAACCAGGCCAGCGCGCCGCCTATCAGTGTTGATGAGGCTGCCGATGGCGTCAAGGGCCTCAGCGTCAAGGGCGGCAAGCCAAAGCCAGTTGGAGAGTTGAGCAGACGCGAGAGGGAGGCGTTACAAGCGCAACAAGCCAAGGAGAGATATCAGAAGATGCATGAGGCCGGCAAGACCGATGAAGCGAAGGCTGATTTGGCAAGACTGAAGCTCATTAAGGAGAAGAGAGAGGCAGAGGCTGCGAGGAAGCAGGTACGCTATTGGCAATAATACTCATTTTAATGCTCACGATACTAACCGATGCTAGGCTGAGAAGGAAGAGCGCGAAGAGGCCGACAAGGCCAAGAGAGCGGAAATCGATGCTCGCGAGCAGAAGAGGAAGGAGGCTGCCATGGGACCAAGCAAGAAGAAGGCGTCCAAGAAGTAAACTTGTTACTGTTCTTGGATTAGTTAGAGTGGCCATCAAGGCGAAAGCTAGGGCTCTCCGGGCATCTTCAACAGAACTTTTACGAGCCTGTTGGAACTATAGTCGTGGGATAGTGGATAACGATCTCACATACGTTCTCTTACATAGATTATACTATATGAGATTTACTACGACAAGAAATGATGGGCAATGCTGTTGTGCCAGTGCTGTGTGGTGGGATCATCCTGGTCTGTAGTTTCCCTTCTGCCCTCCTGTTTCTTCCTATCCATCTAATAACTCAGATGCAAAATTGCTACCTTAGTCACACATAAGAAGTAGTATATTCAACCACTCTATTGTCTTGTAGATTTTATAAATGCTGGTGAACAGTGATTAGTTATGATTTATTCAAATTTAATAAATTATCGTTCGTTTAATTATGAATGAATCATCTGACTATTTTACTGAGATCAACGTTTTAAGCTTTTGAGACAGAACACATGAATAAGCAACGTAAAATACAATTTTGAGCCTATGAAGGTTCATTATTAAATATATTTAACACCAACGCAATCAATTCTCTGCCCGCTACCAAATGATTAAACTCGTCGCTGACACAGTTCCCAACCTATGACGCTTGGCGCAAGGCTGAGACAGTGGGGGTTACGCGGCACCAGCCTTGTGACGGTTCGGCGGGGCAGTTACGTACTGTCCATGGTAGGATCACCGGCAACCACATGTCGCCTTGGCCCTTTATGCTTTGTTGCATCAAGCAAAGAAATATTTCCTCTCACCAAAAGAATCCATATCCTGAGCTTGGGTATTCGAAAGCCATATACGGGTGATATACCAGAGAAATAATAGCCCACCATGGCCTCTTTTATCCGGTCCAAGCAGTCTGGAATGCAGACCGACCTGTCTGCGTCTATCTTGCCTGGACTGTTTACCATTGACGATGAAGCCCGATACGGCATCAATTCACAAATAAGGTATACCTGCTTTAACAACATCCGTACCTAGACTGGTAAACTGATCCCATCCGTTCCATAGTACGTTTGCGTATGACCCGGTGCAATCACTGCTGGCAGTTGGCACAAACGAATCACAGTACGGAAGTGGACAAATCTATATATTCGGCAAGGACAGAGTCCAAGTAACAATTAAATTGACTCGGCGAGCATCAGTCAAAGAATTAAGATTCTGCGCGGACAAATTGCTGAGCCTTGACTCGAGGAATGAGCTGACGGTGTGGGACCTGATCGGAGGCGGCAAGAAGATATGCAACTATTCACCAGTCGGCATCGTTACAAGCTTGGCAACAGATCCTATGCTTGACTGGGCGCTCCTGGGACTGCAACAGGGCGAGATTGTTGCATTTGATCTTGACCGTGAGAGAGCAGCGCCGCTCAGGTTACCGAACTTTTGGCGTGAACGAAGCCCGAAATCTCGGATTCTATCTATTGTCTCCTTGCAGCTGCACCCTAGAGATATTGGCAAGCTTCTTATTGGATACACGGAAGGCGCCGTGATTTATTCATTTAAGGAGGCAAAAGCTACAAGGTTCTTTCAATATGAAGTTCCACCAGGAGCCCCAGGAGGTGCTTCCGACCCCAATGTTGTTGGGGATGTCCGCAGGCCCCGGCTCACACAGTGTCTGTGGCATCCAACGGGGACATTCGTTCTTACGGCACATGAGGATGGCAGCCTCGTTTTCTGGGACCCCAAGGATGGTAGAGTCGTCATGGCCCGCACATTAGACGACCTACACGTGGACCAGCCAGGTGGCAATCCTGGTGGTTCTAAAAGCGGCCTGTCTGTCAAAGAACCCTTTTCTAAGATATCGTGGTGCTCAAAGACCAACCCTGATGACACGGGCTTGCTGATCGCCGGTGGAGTGCCAATGTCTGCACAAACCAAGGGACTGACCTTTTTGGAGCTCGGTCCTACACCGGTTTATGCAACTTCGACATGGCAAACCTTGACCGATCATTTCAAGGGGAAGCGGCAGCAGCTCCTCGAGACACCAGCCGGTGCAGAGGTCATTGATTACTGCCTTATCCCTCGCGCCTCACCTCATTTTGATGGCGCACAAGATCCTATTGCTGTCATCGCCTTGTTGTCATCGGGAGAGCTTATAACCCTGTCATTTCCAAGTGGCCATCCCATATCACCCACCAACCAGCTGCACCCGTCGTTAACTTTTGTCCACCCTTTTGTTGTTTCATGCTCCGTCACAACCGTCAATAGAACTAGGTGGCTAGGAATGACTGAGAAACGACAGCAAGGCCCTCCCATATTACGTGGCGGCGTTGGGGGAAGCAAAAACGTCCGCAAGCACGAGGACAGGACAATCATACAGACAGCACATGGCGATGGCACAGTTAGAATCTGGGATGCAGGATCCTCGGACAAGCTAGAGAACAGCGGCGTTCTTCAGATTGATGTTGCTCGATCGCTTGGAAGATACGAGAACATTGAAATTACGGCCATAAATATGGCTGGCCAGACCGGAGAGATGGCTGTCGGCACAAAATCTGGCGAGGTTGCGATTTACAGGTGGGGTGGAAATAAACTCACCGGGTTTGAGCCTCCTCCTCCAGTTGCTGTCAGGCCTGGAACCATCGAAAACATTAGCGACAGAGCTGAGCCTGGATTGAGAGAGGGCCTGCAACCATTTGTTCTTTATAACATGGCTCATGGGCCAATTTCTGCGCTGCAGATGTCTGACGTGGGATTCATCGGCGTTGGATCTGAAGATGGCACTTTCGCGCTTATCGACCTTCGAGGCCCAGCAATAATATTCAGCGGCTCTGTCAATGACTTTGCCAAGCAAGAAAAACGAGGCAGCCTTTTCAGCAAAAACAGCCATGGTGGCCAGAAAACTGACTGGGCTGTCTCGATTGCTTTCGGTGTTTTGACCCTCGACAACGACGAATACTCGAGCATATGCTGCTTCGTTGGTACTAACCTGGGACGAGTAGCTACGTTTAAGATTCTGCCGCAGCCTAATGGAGGCTACACAACTCAGTTTGCGGGAGTCTCACAGCTGAATGACCGAGTTGTTTCCATCTGCCCGATTATTGCAACTTCTGGACAGCCAGCTGTAGCTGATGGTCCCACGGTAGCATCACTCCGCGAAGGCCGAATAATCCCTGGAATTCTTGTAGTTGGTATGTTACCATTTAAAAGCATATTTAATTACTGGCGGCTAATCCAATACTGCAGTTACCGAAGCTGAAGTGCGAGTCTTCAAACCTTCCTCCTCGAAGGGAGCACAGAAGACATGGGATGAGTCGACACTTATGTGCCACGCCGCATCAGTAACCCACTTCCTCCTCCACGGATACGCCATTGTTGGCGTCTTTGGTGACGGTACCGCACGCGCCTACTCCATCCCCGCCCTCAAAGAGCTAGGCGTACAGAACCTGCCGATGCTTGACAAGTCCCGTATATCAAGTAGTATTGTCACGCCCTCGGGTGACATATTTGGATGGGCAGGTCCTTCTGAGCTTGCGATGCTGAACGCTTGGGGTACTGGGCAACCACTCTCGCGCTCCGACGACCGACTGTTCAACATCGAGGCGCTTATCCCGCCTCGACCGACCATATCCAACATGCAGTGGATCTCAGGAACCATGTATGTCAGCCCTACGGACCTTGACTTGCTCATTGGAGGACCAGATCGCCCGCCAAGCAAGCGTATGATGGCGGCAGCCGCAGAGGAGCAACGGGCGTCGAACCAAGCACGATCAGGTCCTGGCGGTGCTGGTTCTAGCGGTGGTGCTGGCGCCAAGACAGAGGGCTGGGGTGATTATATGACGAGGCAGTTTAATGAGCGGACGGAGCAGCTGGGGGTTATGGGGGATACAATGGAGCGGACGCAGGAGAGCAGTGCGGGATGGGCGGATGACGCGAGTAAGTATGTGAGCAAGCAAAAGAGGAATCTTTTGTTCAAGTCTGTAGCTGGAAAGTTCTTTTAAAAGCAGGGACTAAGGGACCGAGGGTCTGGTAGGGGACTGGCAGGGGACCAGTTGAGCAGGTCTTGGCCCGAAAATTATTCCATGGATTCCAGTATTGCCTGTGCCAATAAGTATTTAAGTTAGGTAGTTTCTTGAGGTGTCGTTGCCTTCTGAACTTTATGGAATGATTTATGAATAGATGAATTTCAAGCATAATGCCAAAACGTTGAACACCTCGTTGTTTTGCCCCTTGTTGTATCACGTATGTAAATTCCAGCGTGCACAATACCATGAAAAACAAACACATTTAGAATGATGAATTGTGCTCAGAACATCAACTAAAGACTCTATGCTGAAATACTCCAAGCCGTAAATCCGATCCCATCTAAAGAACAAGATTCCGTAAAGAAGTTTCACATCCTTTCGTCCAGTAAACGGCGTTTGGGGGTATCGTAACTTTTCCGCTAATGGGACATGACAGCGTCAGCCACAGCAGCTTTGGAGCCGTTGGCGGCCTTCTCAGGCTCGTCGACCTCCATGCCATCATCGGCCTCGCCCTCACCCTCACCCTCTTCCTCCTCCTCCTCCTCACCTTCGCTGCCGCTGCTCTCGCCCTCGAGATCCTCACTTCCCTCATCATCCTCCTCCTCAGCTGGAGCCTCGCCCTCAACGCCAGCCATAGCCTCATCATCACCCTCGGCGGTACCGCTGGCCTCACCAGATCCCTCGGCAGCTTCCTCCTCCTCCTCGTCCTCAGCCTCCTCGGCGCCGTACTCCTCTCCATCGGCTACCAAATCGGCCTCAGGCTGCTCAGGTGGGAATTCAGCAGGTGCAGATTCCTCAGAGTCCCTACATGACAAGTTAGCCCGTTATCCGAACGCGTCGGGGAGTGTACACAAACCATTTAATGGCAAATCGAGTAACGCGGGGCTTCTCAGCCAGGACGTTCCTGCGGACGCGGTCAAGGAGAGGCTTTGCGGGTGGGTCGGCATTGAGCTCGTCGGAGTCATATTCGTTGTTGACGTAGTATCCGACGCGGACGAACTCGCGGCCATCGTAGGCGCAGGTGAGGAGGATGACGGTGACGCCGAGGATCTCAGCATCAGGGATGCGCTTGGTGTCCGGTGGGTCGGCTTCGAAGATGAACTTGTTGACACCGACTGGGATGGGGCCGACAAGGAGGGAGTCGAGTTCTTGGTCGTGCTCATCACTGAGGAGGTTAGTAGTCGAAAGATGGAGTTGGGAAGGGGGTAACGCACGAGGTGGCAGAGCCAACGTAGGTGAGCTTCCATTCTAGGTCTATGGGCTGTTAGTGAGAGTTCGTGATATAAAATCATCTGATATTGCATGTATTGGGTGGGAGAGACCGACCCTTCTGGAGTTGCTCCAAACACTCGAAAGTGATCTCGAACGTGTACGAATCGCCGAATTTGGCGGGGTTGTTGAGAACATTAACACCGAGCAGTGAAACCACAGACATCGTGTCGAATGGCGGGCTGTACAACTGTACGACTTGTACGAAGTTGCGGATGCAGAAGATGAAATTTGAGTGCAACTGAGTTTGATATTGGTGTCTTAGGTTGATGTGGGTAGGAAATGTGTGAGATCGAACGCGCTCGTTGGCGAAGAAACCGCGTTTGAGACCAGGCGCGCGACTACGGGATGGGTAGACCAGACCGCCCCTCTGACCGCCTTTGACCGCCCTCAGCGATTTGCCCATAGGCCATGATCGGATCTGATAACAGACTAAACAACGCTAAACAAATACAGTTAGACATATGCTTTGAGGGGTAGTTGAGCGCTTCGGGGCAGAAACGACTCAGCCTCGCCATCAGCCTCGCCAGTATCAAATAGACCTCGGACACACCTCAGGTCGACTGTTTGAATATTTGAAACTCACTATGGCGCCATGCTTGCTCGCGGTCGAAAGACCCAAGTTTATACGATGTTTTGCTCTGTCGAATTTGAGCTAGACTGCTTTACGTTGCCCTCAAATTCCGTGTACGCCCCTTGAAGCCCACGGCTGTTGGTGTTGGTTGCCGGGGTCGTCGGCGTCTAATAGCCCCCCCCAGCCAGGACAACATCGACCAGAGAGCTGAATTGGGGATATCTATATAGCATACAATGACTATTACCAGCTTTGGCACTCTTATCTATCCCCAACAGCAAAAAGAAGCCTCGTTAACGCCGTCCAGGATGGGCCGAACAATACAAAGATGAGACGACCATGAACTGTACGTATCGACCAACATTATATGGCATATGACCTCTACCTCAAAGGAATGTTACGACATGCACGACGTCATTGCCGACAAGTTGTTGGGAGTTTGGGGAATAAAGCTGGCAGTGCAGACATTCCGACCTGGGACTCGAGGTCAGCAACCAACGACTTCATTGTTGGAAGGTCAGTCAAGCAACACTAACGGACATGAAAGAAAGCTCATACATCATAGCCACTTCGAGAAGGATGCAGAGACTGGGAGTGGCTAATATGAGCACAGCGAGCATTCAGCTGGGCCCTTGGACTACTAAAGACCAATACAGTCAGCTTCAGATGAGCTGACGACCTAATAATCGAGAGAGCCTACGAATAAGCTCAGCAAGGGACAAGCTATATAGTATGAAGCAAGAACTACGGGACAAATTTGGCCGCACAGATGGCTAGTCATTTCCAACATTATTAGGGAAGGAAGTACCGGTCAACAAATGTTGGGGCTGCTTTTTGTTTGCCTCCATATCCTTTGTTGGACAGTGGCCTTCTGATGGATGAAAGACCTCTCCGGTGACTTATTTATCATTATTCGATTCACTCCACCTCGTTGGAATCTCTTTGTCATATCTCTACCGTTCAACGATCCCAAGTTCCTATAAATCATCGTCTTTTCCCTTCTGCCATAACGATCTCATTTTATCATCATGTGGCGCCTACGTCGTTCATTCCCATACAAGCTTCCATTCAGAATGTCTACTAGCAACCAAACATCATCCTCAGCATTCTCATCGAGCTCATCGTCCTCTGCATCTCTCTCATCTATTCCCCTCACCTCAACCTCAAGCAGCTGCCCGAGATGCTCTGACAAACTCTATCGCCCTCCGTCGATTGAGGCCTTGAAAGCTGCCTTCCCTTCAATCAAACCTAGCTCCCTCAACCGCTCAATTCCTCGTTGCTATCAATGCGACAAAGTGAATGCCGAAAGGGCCGCCTACTTTGCAGAGTGCCCGCCACCAGCGCTCGTGAACCTTGTAGCGAAGCTAGAGGACCAAATAAAAGTGATGAAGGACCTTATACAGTCCGGCATCCAGGTGAACGCAATGAAAGCCGCGCTGGATGTGGCGGAAAAACAAAAAGAAGCTAAAGTGGACGAGAGGGACAAGGAGATCAAGAGGGTTTGGGACGGATTTTCGAGCGTTTGGGGCCCGCCGAAAAACAGAATAGGGGCATGATTGGATATGCTATTCATAGAGAACTGGGCGAGAACGGGAGCTGGCTTGGAATGTATTGTTTTGCCTTCTAAAATTGTCTCTTTGCATAGCGGAGAATTATCTCAGTCTACATCTATATGTACAGTATGAGTCCCAAACTCCTCCCATGCCCTTACGCTGTGGATAATATTCTAAATCCACTCGGTGCTCATCGTTTCGTTTTTACTTACACAAATTATAGCGTCTCCATATGTTACAACCCATCGTACAGCATTCTCAATCCTACAAAAACCTCTTTTCCTCTTTCACCTCGTAGGACTGGACCTGGTCACCGACCTCGAAACCATCCCAGTCCTCGAAGCCCATACCACACTCGCCACCCTTCCTGGCCTCGGCGACATCCTTCTTAACGTTCTTCAAACTCTCAAGACCACCTGAATTTCGTTAGTTTCCCGCAATAGATAGAAAGTAGAGCAACTGGGTATATCAAACTCACCATCAAAGACCTTTGTTCCCTGTCTGAACACCCGCACCTTAGTGTTC
This sequence comes from Pseudogymnoascus sp. VKM F-4246, assembly GCA_000750735.1. Lineage (NCBI taxonomy): Eukaryota > Fungi > Ascomycota > Leotiomycetes > Thelebolales > Thelebolaceae > Pseudogymnoascus > Pseudogymnoascus sp. VKM F-4246. Next base: position 44,958 of record JPJU01000412.1, read on the forward strand.
CGTCCCACAACCCCATTGCGTACCTTGCAGCCTGCAATCGGCTTCTGCTTGCGGCCCTTAATCGTGATATTGAACACCTGCGAAATTTCGGCTTCTCCCAAGACCTTGTGGCTCACAATCGGCGGTAAGAACTCTGATAACGTTCCTTTGACGTCGTCCACAAGTCGGTATATAATGTTGTGGTCTAGGATTTTAACCTTCGCCGCATCCGCCTTCTTCTGGATCATAGGGTCAACGGGGTTGTTGAACGAGATCAGGAATCCCTTCGCAACCGCCGCATGCTCCACGTCGAACTCGGAGAGATGACCAACGCCTGAACGTAGAATCACCGGCAGAATCTCACTGTTACCAATTGCAGCGATGCTATCAGTAACCGCCTCAACAGACCCAGATACGTCGCCTTTAAGGATGAAATAGACCTGCTTTGGCCCATGCTCTGCCTCGACAGGCTCCTCCAGGGAATCATGCTCGGCATTCTCTTCAGCAGTGCGTTTTTTCGAGGCTTCGAGTTCCAATTTCTCCTTAAACCGCTTCTCGTTAGTAAGCTTGCGGTCTTCATTAATAGCCTCCATATCCTCGGCCAGGCGATCGCGCTCTTCCTTCTCGACTCGGTAATCCACGACGCTCTTTGCCTTTTGTTCCGTCGGTGCCTGCAGGACTTCGTCGCCGGCAAGCGGCTGCTCTTTCCACCCGTCAATCTCCACTGGGGTTCCTGGGCCAGCTTCTGTAATCTCTACACCAGCCTCATTGCGCATGCATCTGATGCGTGCCCACGTCTTCCCCGCAACGATGAAATCGCCTGGGCGCATCGTACCACACCGGACTAGAACGGTGGCAACCTTCCCCATTGATTTGATGCTAGCTTCCAAGACCCAGCCTTCAGCTGCACCTTTTGTGTCTGCTCGCATATCGAGAACATCTGAAAGGGTGAGGGCGGCTTCTTCGAGCTCATCCATACCCTGGCCGGTTTTCCCGCTGACACATACAACTTGGGTGTCTCCTCCATAGTCTTCAACATCCACGCCGTGACGCGCGAGATCCTGCTTGACGCGATCTATGTTGGTATCTTCCTTGTCTATCTTGTTGATGGCGACAATTATGGGGACGCGAGCGCCCTTGGCGTGGTTAATTGCCTCAATCGTCTGTGGTTTGACACTGTCATCAGCTGCAACGACGAGGATAACGATATCAGTGACATTTGCACCTCGTTGTCTCATATTGAGGAATGCCGCGTGACCTGGAGTATCCAAAAATGTGATGATCTTTCCGGATGGCATAGGCACTGAAAAGGCGCCGATATGCTGAGTGATGCCTCCTGCTTCTCCTGCCGCAACAGAAGATTTTCGCAGGTAATCCAAGATTGTAGTCTTCCCATGATCAACATGTCCCATAATCGTCACGACTGGGGCTCTTTGGGGGAAAATTGACGGATCCTCAGCGGCTGGCCTAGCCTTCAAGTCTTCTGACTCGCTCCGGTCAATGAGCGGCTCAAAGTTATACTCCTGGGCAATGAGGCCGGCAGTCTCGCCATTAAGAACGTAGTCTGTTCCTGTCTCCTCAAATCCCAACTCCTCCATCTTTTGGACGAAATGCTCTAAGCGAACCTTCAACACCGTGGCCAGGTTTGCAACGCTGATATATTCTGGTAAGAACACAGGCGTCGGTGCAGCAGCCTTCTTCGCCGCCTTAGCCGCCTTCCTTTCCTTCTTTAGTTCTGCCTTTCGATCAGCGACAGCATTTTGGTTGCTGTCTTCTTCCGTGGCAAATTCCTCCCTCCGGCGATCTTTCTTCTTGTCTTTACCGCGGCCCTTGAAACCTAGGTTTTCGCTCCCGCGGGAAGAAGGCGCCGAGTTTTCTGCTGCTGTATCATGTGCCGAGCGTTGCTGACGTAGTTTTTGCCGTTGCTCCAATTCCGCCGCTCTCTCTATTTCCTCTTCCCGTAACCTTAATGCCGCTGGGCTGAGCTCAGGTTCGACTTTCTGGGGTGTAGCTCGCCAGGTAGTTAGGGGTTCCGTTGTGGGCCCAGGAGAAGGCTTAGAGATCCGATTGTGGGAAGTAAATGCAGGCTGTTGCTGTTGGCGTGTATATGGGTTACTTGTAGACGGAGACGTGTACCCCCTTGACTCGTGGTGCTCGCCATCCTGTGTCCCAAAATTGGAAACTTTATCGGAACCACCATTTTGGGGCAAACCACGCCTATCCAGCTGATTCCAGGATCGATGTGTCCCATCTGCAGCATCCATAGGTTGCGTGGCTTTGGGCGCTCCGTGCCTGGCGTTTCCTGGTGCCAGGTTACGTCGCCTCTTATCGCTCATCTGTCTCGCCCTTTCTAGTCGTTCTTCCTTCGATACAGCTGCTGAATGGGCAGCTGGTTCTGGGCGTCCAGCTCTCGATGATTCAGGGCCAGCGCCACTGTGTATACGAACTGGTCTTCTTATTTTCAGCTCTCTGGCCCGGCCTTGGTTTTGCGCTTCGGCCTCCCCTTGTGTCTTCAGCGCATCCCTCAACCTCTTTTCATCATCTGTCAACTCAGCTACCCCTGAGCCAAACGCAAGACGTCCAGACCCGGTAACCGCGCCACCTCCCCCGCCGCCTATGCTTCCAAATGCTGGCCGGCTGCCGAACGCAGGCCGACCGAATCCTCCCCCTGTTGAGAAGCTGGCTCTTCCGGGTTGAGACGGGGCCAGCTGTGCTCCGTCATCGGTACCCTGAGACTGGCGCGCTTCCGCGGCCGCCGACGAATTTAGTTTCGAATTCGATGTTTGTAGGAAGCGTCGTGAGGTATGTGACGGGGCACTGGCTGGTCCAATTCGATGGGCGCAAAACGCGCAAATCGAAGAGCGAGGAGATTCCTATTAAGCATCAGCATTGACTATAGCACCCATCAAGTGCGTAGACTTACCCTCCATATTCTTCCAAGTCTCATTTTTGCGATACGTCGGAGTTCAGCGTCTAAAAGCGACGTTGGTCTTCAAAATTTGTTATGGCGCATCCAGGTCCAACCAAAGTCGGCGCGGAAATGTTCCGGCGACAGCCGCTGACGGCATCGCCACTCGAACATTGATTTTTGGCCTTCAATTGTAAACAATTGAATCACTACTCATCCTCACAATGCCACCGAAATCTAAGGGCAAGCCCTCAAAGGCCTTATTTAAGTCGTCTTCCACCCCGAAGAAGCCGCGCTCTTCAACCCCCCCCGCGCCATTCTCTCTTCCACCACCCCAACTCGAACCTCTACTATCCGAACTCTCCCCAGAGCACATATACATACTCTCACTCGATGCCTCCCCTCAGCCTTTTAAAAAGAAGGTTTTTGCCGTACCCGTCGTTACAAACTTAGTCATTGCCGCTCTCATCGCGTGGCGGATCAGCTACACGCTACCGGAATACATCTCACTCGCGACCTCTTTCGCCAGAAACGACCCTACCGCACCCCTTACACTCTCCTCGATATTGAATCGCTTCGTCGGTTTCTTGATTGATTACTTCCACTACTTCTTACTCGCGTGGCCGCGCGAATTTCTTGTGGGCACGAAACACGGGTCACCAGTCCTATGGCGGACCAACATTGGCTTCCGGAATAGCGAAGTCATAGTTCGAAGATCGAAGGCTTGGGACGTCGGAGCGATAATCCCCAGTGTCGATATTGTGATAGAAAATGAGGAACCGGCAAGGAAACTATTCGATGAAGAAGTCCGACGCGCAACAAGTGTGACGGCTATGCACGAAAAGACTGGATACATGCTTCTCAATGGGAAGTGGGATTTGGACTGGAAGCTCATGATATATGCTACGGAGATGATAGATGCCAAGGATGCTTCGCTATCGGATTTTAAGACACAAGCCTTGGTGCATAGTGCAGCGTATGGATGGGTGATTTGGGATGAGAACGTGCAGGGTGGCAACAAGGAAGAGGAGGCACGGAAGAAGATTGTGTTGTTTAAGGATGAGTTGACACTGATGGGAAAAGAAGGCTTGTTTTTCCGCTGGATAGAGCTTGTACAGTATGAGAGTGCGAGAGAGGGCGGGTTTACTGCTGAAAGGCAGAAGGAAACAATGAAAAAGGCGAATGAATTGTTCGAAAGGGAAGGAGTAGATTTCGAGGCATTCTGGGACAGGTTGGGGGGAATGCAAGGGATGCCTGGCATGGATGTGGCATAGTGTATTACGATATTAGACAACATAGAATATATATTCACATAGAGTACCCGATATCTGGGTATGTAACGCAATACATATGGACACCTCGCAAACGGCACTGAGACGTGGTTGTGCTCTTGAAAATCAAGACGCTGGCAATGCCGCTACATAGATTCAAGTCTAAAACGCTTTCCCTACTATAATACGGATTTTTTAAGCAACACCAAGAGTTGGTATCTCGCCCTGTTCTTGTTTGATGTCGCCACCAAGCTTGTATGACAACCGCCACCTCAGTTTGACATTGCTTCCTTGCCCATGTGCTACGCCATTGAGATATATCACTTGTGTTATCCCCTCTTTCTGAAGTGGCTGGAGAGTCGTCCCCGTCTGGCGTTCAAGTTTGAGTGAATACCCCTATATGGACAGTTAGTGGCGCACGTGACAGCAAGAGCATGTGGGTATACCTTTGAAACTGCTGCTTGGAATGTGAGCTCCGAGATTGGCATAGGTGTCTTGTTGGAATACTTGAAGGATATCGTGATAATTGGATCTGCATTTGATTTGCGACTCGCTTCGGCGGTGATATTTATTACAGAGTCGGTCAAAGTGATCACATTCGACGATGGCAACTCGCTGTTTTCTGGTAGCGCCGATTCAAACGCCCACTCATCGTCATCAGTTGAGACGGGTGGTTTCGCGACAGTTGGATTTGGTGTTGATGAGTTGGAACGGAAGTCGAATATGGAAGGGGTGCTGGAAGTAAGTTGTGGCGTCGACTGTCTGAGTGGCTGTGTTAGAGCTGCAAATGGATCAGAAGGCGCTTGCTGCGCAGGCGGTTGGAACCCGGCATAATTTGGCTGTGTAGGCCCTGGCGATGCTGTAGACGCCGCAGGTGTTGGAACTCGCGCACTGCTGTTTTCCGTTGTGGAGGATATCAATGATGGCCCGGGAATGTCTAATACGTTAGCTTCCATATGTACTGTCCTGCCCCGATATTATTGCAACGGCTCGCTAGTAATAATATTGGGACAAGAAAGTAAGATGGGACCAAATAACATACTCGTGTTTGCACCAAAGCCAAGTCCAATAGCACCGGACTGCCCAAAAGGAACGTCGCTGGTAGTGCTTTCTCCCATTGACAATCCCAAAAGGTCGTCTTCGAGTCCACCTGGCTTTGATTGTGGTGCACTTGAGGATGCTTCCCCAGCACTCTCTCCATCGGCATCAAAGTCGATCAATGAGAGTTCATTCGCAGCGTTCTTCGCCACCCCGGTAGTTGTCCCCAAGGTTCCTTTTGCGATTTTAGATGCCGCCTCAATATCACCCTTCTTCATTAGCTTATACCGCTCGACCGTGCGATTTATGCTGTCGTTGATCTCGAAAAGTTTCGCCACGGCCTCGTGGTCGTCTGACTCCTCTTCACACATCTTCTGGATCTTGGGGTGGGCACTTTGCAGTGATGCAGCGAGCTCCTCGTACACATCACCCTCGGTCATTGTCTCTCCCGGCTGGAAAGCCTCAAGACGCTCTTCCAGTAACTTTGCCTTTTGTTGGATTTTGCCCACCTCCTCAGCTGCCTTCGCTCTATAATCAGTTTTCGATCGGGTATCATATCCAGCCATTATCTTCATCAACCGATTCGCTTCCTGCAAATCTTCCGGCCCACTTCTCCGGATCAGCTCCTGCAGCTTTGCCGATTGCGCAGATCTCTCTTCCTCCTCCATCTCCTCTGCCGACTTGAGGTTCTATTACGTGTCAGTTCCGCCCCGTAGCTGGTAACAGAGAGCACTCACATCGCTTGGATTTAACACAGCAGCATCTTCCCTCCTGACCTGGGGAAACGTATAGCCCTTATAGCTAAGAAGCCTATGCATATCCCGTATGAACCCCAAGTCCTCTTTGTACCGACTGGTCTGGCAAATCGTGCTCTTCCATTCTTCAATCGCCTCCAAAATCCTTAACTGGACCCTCGTAGCCCTCACCGGCGGCCGCTCCGGAAACCTCCTAACAAGTTCATTGAGAAACTCCTTCGTGCCGACCTGCAGCTGGAACGGATATCCACAGTTCTTCACGCAGATGTCGAGGAGGCTGAGCGCCAGCAAGGCCACGTTGGGGTTCCGGTGGTTGATATAGTTGACAATCGCAACAGCGGCCTCGCGCGGCGCATTTCCCTTCTTGGAGTTTATGAGGTCCGCAATCTCGAGGTTGAGTGACAGGTTCGGCTCGAAGTACTCGGGTGAGCAGGCTTGCTGGATGAAGCGCTGGAGCGGGGTGGGACCCGAGTCGCCGGCTTGTGAGAAGCGGTCGCGCGCAGCCATACGCGCAGAGGCAGCTTCCATGGGCGGGTTTGGGTGGTTATGAAGCCCGGTGTGAGCTAGTTCGGGGAGAGGGCATGCAAAAGAAGTTCGTGATAGAAGAAAGCTGGGAGCTATGATGTGGTGTGGTGATGTCGATACTCCACCTAGATATAGCTTGGCACTGCGCGGCCATGTCGGAGGGTCGGGGGCAAGGCACCAGGCGGTGTGGAGTGGCACAATGTATTATCGAGATAATAGAATTTGGCGGGGCATATCAGCCTCCCCTCAAACTACATACGACTCACGAAAAGACGAAACAGACGAATTTACGCCTTCCATCTCGTTACGATCCAATAAATTAAATATCACAAGCAGCCCATTTATTTATCCGACTATGGTTCGCCACAAGAAAGACGGCTTCGGCCCCAAAGGCAAAAAATACTCCAACGCACCCCGCCAGCGAGGGCCCAGGGATGACGACTCCGAAGCCCCCCATGGCCGCCCTTCTTTTCGCGCCGCATGCTGGGATCTCGGCCACTGTGATCCGAAGCGGTGCTCTGGCCGTAAACTTATGAAGCAAGGCCTAATGCGCGAGCTTGCGATCGGCCAGAAGCACTCAGGCGTCATCATCACCCCGAACGGCAAGGCGACGGTTTCTCCCGCAGATCGCGAGATAATGGAACAATATGGCGCCGCAGTAGTAGAGTGCTCATGGGCACGCACGAGCGAGGTGCCCTGGTCGCGTATTGGCGGGAAGTGTGAGCGCCTGCTACCTTACCTCGTGGCGGCGAACTCGGTGAACTACGGAAAGCCCTGGCGGCTAAACTGCGTGGAGGCCTTAGCGGCAGCGTTTTATATCTGTGGGCACCCCGAGTGGGCAGAGGAGATCCTAGCACCATTTAGCTATGGTAGCGCATTCTTGGAAATTAATAGCAGCATCTTGAAACGATACGCTGCGTGTGAGGATGAAGCTGGCGTGAAGAAGGCACAGGAGGCGTGGATGGAGAAGCTGGAGAAGGAGTATACGGATAGCAGAGAGGAAGGGGCCGCGGATGATATATGGAAAAGCGGGAACACCAACCATAGAGCAGCCGTGAGTTCCGACGAAGATGAAGATGACGACGACGAGGCAGAAGACGACGACGAAGAGGGTAGCGTTGACGGAATATATCTGGGCACCAACCCGCCTAAGAAATCCACCTCCGACCCCTCTTCCCTGCCACAAAACGACCGCGACCCCTTTGACATCTCTGACGACTCAGACGACGAAGCCGAAATGGCTGAACTGCGCCGACAAGTCCTCGCCTCGAAGCCCTTCTCCAACCCCGCGTCCAATTCCAAACCCTCTCCAGAGCATATCCCACGCCCCGAACCGGTTGCCGCACCTGATGTGCAAGCAGACTCGGATAATGGCTCCGACGGCGATGACGACGAGTTCGATAGCATAATAGATGCGACAGTTGTTACGGACCGGACGGGAATTGAGGCTAAGCAAAGGGCAAGGAAGGAAGATGTTCCTCTTGCGAGCGTAAGCTATTCACGGACAGTGATTGGAGCGCCGAAGAAGAGGTAGTCGCAGATACGCAGACGGTGGAAGGGCGTAGTATTACAGGTGGAACAAGGGGTGTGCAGGTGTTTGGGTGGTATGTGGTTTAGAGTTGAGCACGTCATACACTATAAAGACTATTTGGCGATGGAAGGCTTCTAGAATATGCAAAGATCTTCCTTCAGCACCTGAGCACAGGCAATACCCTGGAAACAATTTGCATACTGTCCGTACCTCTATCTGCCCCTATATTGACAGCTTACCAAACCGGTGGGCTTGTCAATAGCTTCAAGCAGACTTCCCAGCTGAAATAGGATATACTATAGTAGAATCTGGACAATAAACACCGGACTGTGTGACTTTGCGGTTCTGATGCTGAGAACTCATTAACCTTTTAAATCATGAAGGGCCATTTTGAACTACGGTCATAATAGCAACATATGTGTTCAAAAGGCTGTTCCTATCGCATACTCGCTGAAATATAGCTCCAGCTGTTTGAAACAGATCATATCACCATTTGAAACGCTACTAATAAACAAAATAGGCTGAACAAAGTTCAATTTTCTAGGGCGCACTACAGATACAAAATCAAATCCTACCCCTAATACATCCCATAGGAAAGTGTTGGACTTTCCTCTCCTCCTCTTTCTCCTCCACAAACATCATCTACTCCAAGACATCGCCGTCGGCATCATCATAATCGCCGCCAATTTAGCAGCTGGTCTTGCTGCAGACAATTGGGTTCCACCATGGGGTCTCGTCCTTGCAATCGCAGATGCAGATATTTCTATCATCACAGTGGGAGTTGCAGTAGCCCAGAGCAAAGCAGTGAGTGTAGCAAGCAAGCCCCTGGGTAACACCGTCGATGTTGCAAGTGACACGCTTCTGCAGGCCTGGCACTTCGACTTCGCGGCCGCGGATGGCGACGTTGCGGGTGGTGGGGTGTTCAAGGTGGACCTGGTGAGGATGTTAGATGGCGTGTTTTATGCTCAGTGGGAAGGGGGGTTTACCTCTTCAACGCCCTCGGTGTGGCCGGGCACGCAGTTGATCTGGCCGCTGGCCTCGCCAGTGCAAGTGATGTCCTTGGAGCTGACGTACCAGGAGTTGACCTCAGCCTGGACGGCAAAGGCGAGAGCGAAGAGAACGGGAAGAGTAGAGAACTTCATGTTGATTGATGTAAGAGTAGATTGGGTAGTCTCGAAAAAGTCTGAGTTGATTTTGCTGATCTTTGTAGAGCTGTGTTGCTTTGGATCTTGTGCTGTTGTGATGATGAGTTCGAGAGGGAAAAGCTGCCCTTCTTATAGTTTTTTGAAGCCTCCTTCGACGCCCTCGAGGGTCTCACATCTCGGATTCTTCGAGTCCATTAGGTGCCTTCTTGCGAGGGCATCACAGCCCCAAAACTGCCTCGAGGTCGACCATGAAGGCATCATGATGACGAGAAAATTGGTTCGATAGGCCATAGAGTTTTCATTATCGAGAGATATCACAGCCCCATGAAGCTATTCCAGCGTGCCAGCCTGGTTCGAGGCAGATTCGAAGCAAGATACAGAGAATATGCCTTGAAGGCGTCATAAATGTGGAAGTGATCGCCGAGCTGGGATATGGAGTTGTCACCTACGCTAATTTCGTACCTTAAACTACAAGGTGGTCAACGCGAATCAACTTGGTCGGTCAGCTCCACCTCAGGCACGGTGGAATGAGAGCATAATATTGGATGAGAGCGCACAATATCGAAAATTAAGCTGGCTGTGCATTCTACCAATGGCTGACTGTGCACCGTATCATTGGAAGCTTCCCATGATTAGAAACGGCAAAGACGAGACGATAGTAGAGTCTCTCGATGCACTGGAAGTTATGAAACTGGTACAATAGCAAGACACATGGGCATATAGAAATCCACTTACCCATAGTTGACTTACTAGTGATATGATTTCTCTGCAATGCTAGACTTCATAAGCGTCAGTGGCGGTGGAAGCAATTTGAAGCGGTAAACCCACGAGTTCGGTCTCTAGCCCCTCATTGATGGCCCCTCCCACCATACGTTATCAGCATGGACATATACCCCGCAGCCACTAAAAGGCCCCCCTTTTCGAGAGAGCCTGATCTAAAATGCGGGTAGCTAGGTTTCTCCATCATTGGCCTCGTTTGGTCCAAATAGTACTATTTTGGGGGCAAGAGCAGGTTTCATGACGTTGATATCCAGCCGCACAGACCAGGGATTCCCGCAGGTCAAACTTTATATCCTATTATGGTTTCGCTGGCGTCGATCCACGGCTTGGCGAGGCGCAGCTTGGCATCCCCGCACAATACCTGGAAATCACTGGCCTGAGGCCGACGAGTCAAATGATGGGACACCTAAGCTTGTTACACGCTGCCTAAGATCAACAGTAAAGTCACACTCTATTCTTCCGTGCTGACAAGATCAACATGAATTGCTGGGGGAGGTCATATTTCGGTTTATAATTCCGGGTGGACAGTTTGCCACTCCTGCCAAAACGTGGGGGAGCATATCCCTGTATTAGTTCTTGCCATGCTTATTGTTCACTGGCTAGCCATTATGGTACTGAAACGCTGCATGGTCTGAAGTGGCTTGGTGACTAGTGATTGCTATATTCAGACGACATCAGTAAACAGAGAACAGACCCATTAGTGTAGCCTTCTGTTAAGTGTTGCAGCCTGATGAAAGCTTAGTGACTGTAGTTAAGACCAAGTCCAAAACAACGCTAGAGGGGGCTATATCCGCCAACAAAATTGTATCCGATGATATATCTCAGGCACTTGAAATGGTTATATGTGGATTTTCCCCACAAAGAAATTAGAGAAATATCCCTCTCATACACTTGACACATCTCATAATCTCTATACCTTGTCAGTGATACTTCCTTCCTAAAGTTGGCTCAGAGAACAAGGACGAAACTCACATGTCCCCTCTCATCATTCATACCCATAACTGGTTTTGGCGCTCCAGGATAAGCCCTCTCGGCCTTTTTATTTGGATTCTCACCCCCAACACCTTCTGGCCTCTCACTAGTGGCACTTGAGCTCTGTCTAGACGCTTTAGCAGCTCTACCCGCACGACATGCATCATGTAGCATGTTGTAGTCGCTCTTTTCCTGCGTCATATCATCTTTCACCCTAAACCACCCCCAATTCACTTTGCTTGGGGACGGTACCCGTGTGCGTGTGTCGCTGATGGAGGTTGAGAACGACGCATGAGCAGAAACCCTGCGGATGGCTAGTTTAAGGGGCCGCAGGTTGGGACGCATTGCTCGAATGTCCCAATGGCTCGCAGACTTTGTTTCACGTTGTAGTGCTGTTTGTAACGGAGGTCGAACAGATGTAAAATAATAATAATGTAAAACGAGCGACGAATGTGACCTTTATGTATATCATCCCTATTAACTGCCATACCTCATCGTTGGTAAATACCTGTTTTCTTGGCCCTAGGGTACCACACTTGCTTTCGCGGCACATCTTACATTCGCCAACTGCCTCTGGGCGGTTGGTTTGGAAACCAACGATTACCCCATACGCTACGTAAGACTACTATTAAACCACAGGTTGGTATTGTTGGGGTTGAGAGAGGCTCGAGTTGGAATCGACGGCGCAAAACGCCAAAACAATTATTATGCGTCACGGATTCAGAGTTCCAGCACGTCTAAGTTATATAAAGTGTACGTAGAACCTGCTCTAGCTAGAACAATCAATCGGTTACCTCTAAATTGCTACTATACAGATCCAGAATATCCAACACCTATTCTACCATACACACATTATAATCGTTGGTTTCCTAATCAAGTCTTAAATTTAAGATTTGAAGTACCTTTGCATACAAATCTAGCTATAAATATCATTAAAAGAAAAGCGAACATAATATAGGGGAAATCATTATATAGTCCATTAATACACCCTTTTAAGATAGTTAAGCTCTCCTAGCAACGACATTCAGCAAGATCATATTAGACGAAACCCAAGCACCTCAAAGATGAACCCATCACATCCATATCCAACATAGATATAACTCAACGGGATCCCAAAACGCCAGCAGGACGTGCGCACTCTGACACTACTAGACCCCGATCCCAACGACGCCGCGTCCGACGGTGTCGTCCAAAGCCACCAAAACGTCCAAATAATATACAGCCAGACAGCAGCTATGAACAACAGGCCCAGACTAGAGAAAATATTCTCAAACAATCCGGGCGGACCGGAACGTGTCGATGAGTACGAAAGCGTGCTGCCGGGGGTGTTGAAATTGAAATTCCAGCTGCTTGATTCGTGGACTTCTCTGCGGTGGTAAGTGGTGGTTGTAGTAGTGACCTGGTGGTAGTCCCCGGCCTGATCTCTGAATCGAGACATTGGCCCCATGCCGCGCCAGGGCATTTGGTCTGAGGTGTCAAAGGCACTACTACTGTGCAGGCTATGCAGAGTCCCGAGCTGATTATTCTGCGTGTGCCAGTCGTCCATTCGACGACCGAGATGTAGATCATTCCTCATGAAATTCGTCAGTCGAGGCTGGCCGATATGCATACGCCAGCCGCTCCCTTGTTGATTGCCTAGGTACGTATTTGAATCAATGGAGTTGCGACCGAAACCCGTAAAACCGCCTGCCCGCGCGTTTTCGAGCAGTGTTATTATTTCGCGGACGGCGTCTCCGAGTTCGGCAGAGAGTATGTCTCCAAAATGCTGCGCCGCGCCTGGCGGAGCAGGTGTTTGCATGTCGTTCGTTATTATATCCGGCGGCGGGCGATCTGAGGGCCTGTCCTCATTGTCATCCTGGATGGTGTCTTCCGGCCAGATCCACGAGTCGTCGTCGTCTTCTTCTGATGACGAAAGGCCCGTCAGAGCAGGGGCCTCTCCCTTCGGGCCAAGAGGAAACTCTCCAAGAACCAAGCTCTCCGGCTTATCTCGTAGAGATGAGATATTATCCAGCGCGCGCTGGACGGCCCGTCGAGAGCCTTCGAGGTCATGCGGGTCTGCGATGGCAGTATTGAGTCCGTCGACAGCGAGGAAAACGACAAGAATAAAACACACCACCCCGCCGAACTTCAAAAACGGCGCGTACGCATGCAGTCCTACCTTCCAGAGCGCGATCAGAGGAGCCGTGACGGGCCATAATACCCAGAATAAAACCCTAAGCGAAAACGCGAGAAGCGCGCGTTGGTAGTTGATCGCCGCGAAGAACACTACAAACTGCAGTATGACGACTGGAAGGCCCTGGAGAAAGCTCGCTTGTTCCTGCTGCAGCACCGCACCAGCGAGCATATTGAATATACCGAGCAGATTGGCTAAGGTGAACAGATATGTCAATCTGGAGATTGCCTCGACGTTGTCTGGCTCGTAGAGGATGACCTTGGCGGCGGCGGTGAGCACCGCGCATGTAAAGCTGATGCCGAAGATGTTCTTTTCGATGGATAGAAGGTTGTAAAAAGTGGCTAGGATGTCGATGCATCGCGTATGAGGCTGCGTTGGATCAGTCTCTAGGCTGTACTTGACGCAGGCCCGCCCGACGGCATGGTATAGACGCATGATGATCGTGTACTTGAGCCAGAACGTCGCTTCGATGCCCGTCTGCAGGTTTAGATATGCTGCTGGGTGTCGGTATGCCAGGGGTAATTCCGTCCATGGATGAGCCATTGCGTGTGCGCCTAGGAGAGGGAAGTATGTGCTTCTGATGAAGTAGAGGAGAACTATCGCGCATAAGTGTCTGAAAACCAGCGGACGGCGCTGATAAAGCTGCTTGAAATGACGCGCGCTCTCGATTAGTTCTGATCTGGACACTGTCAGTTGAATGTAGTGCGCAACAAGACTGGCTCGCGGGATCTCTGCAATGGCATGTAGCAATGCCATTATGTATCGAATGAAGACAAATTGTAGAAGAGATGGGAGTGCGGCAATAACTTCTTTGACAGGCTTGTCGCGGAGGCTTGTTGGGGCAGTGAGGTCCAGCGTCGCTTGGGGGTTGAGAAGCATAGGCCACGAGCTGTCGTTTGCTTCTACCATAAAGAACTTTTCCTTCAGACGTAAGTTGACCAGCGGAGTGATGACCATTGTGCGAAAAAGGCCGTTCTCGTCATCGACCTCATTGTCGATGCCAGCCCCAATCATGTGCAGCGCGTAACAAGTTGCAATCCAGCGAGAGCCTTTGACTTCAGTCAGCTCTCGCACCTCTCGAACAAGCTTGTCCGGTGGCGTGTTGGTAAGGTTGAGGTCAGGAGGGGATTCCAGACTCGTGTTTTGTCTTTGGCGATGCAGCGATTGAAGAACAAATTTAGCAGGCACAGCCTGCGGGTCTGCATCACCGCAGACAAACGCATCTGCAGCATCGAGCATTGCAGGGAGGTGCTGCCAGTACGGGAAGCTGGCTGCCTCTTCAAACAGCTGCGCTGCATAGACGAGCAGGTTGATCGGTGAGAATTCAAGAGTGTTTACTTTCTGCGTCAAGATCGTATAGATCGGGTTGACGGCGAGGCTCAGTGCTAAGAGCCGAAGGGAGCGCGAGGCGTCGAGTAGCGCAGCAATGTCATGGGTGTACTCATTCTGGAAAATCTCCCCGATGGATGTGTTTTCTACCAGGGCATCGAGCCTCACTCGCTCTACCTGCGTTTTGTCCTTGACAAATCGCGCTCGGAGCTCGGACACAGCGCATCTGATCTTCTTCATGAGTGCTTTGTAGTAAGTTTCGGCGGAGACATCGGTCAGATCGCGCGGAACGCGTTCTCTGGACTCGTGGAGCTTTGCTGCGATGGGGATTGCTTGTCGCGTTGCGCACACGCAGTTAATAGCAGACGTTAGCGCGCCTTGTGCTCGCTGGAGGGATTGTCGGTACTCTAGCAGAGTATAGTTCTTGCCCCCTAGCACCGGTGTGAGCGGGTTCGTGGTGAAATTCCCCAGTGCTTGGAGAAAGGACAATGTGTGTTGGTGAACGTGGCGAAGCATCCGGTCAAACACAACGCGGGATTCTTTACTTGCAAGGGTAAATCCGGACGTGCGCAGGTGATACGCCCAGTAATTCCAGGCGTGTTGGACGAGTGGCCGCTGATGGGGTAGAAATGCAAGAGCCTGTGATAGGGTTGTCTCGCTGACAACGACCACGCAGATCTGGGCAAGGAGAAGGTGTGCCTCGGCGGCAGTAAATTGATACCAGAGTCTTGTTCCGGTATGAGACTCGTTATCCCATGAAGCTTCCTGCTGCAGTAGGAGGGTCTTACGGAGAGAGGAGTGCACGAGCTTGGCTACCTGATGCGGGTCGATCTCGACGAGAGAATCTAAGAGCAATTTGAGCTCTCTTGACGCGTTGGCTGCTGTGGTTTCAGACCACCAGATTCTTTCTTTTGTCGCTTTTCCCATTGTTTCTGAGACTCTCAATGCAGTGTGGAGATCCAAGGTGGTGATAGGGACGGCGGTGACTGTCAATATTTGAAGGGCCGTTCGTATCCGGCATTTAATGTCTTCTGTGCTGTGGGATAACCGGGTAAAGATCTTCTCATATACACCGGTAAGCCCGCTAGGTAGAATGTCGAGATACTCATCGACGTCCTCGATATCGACTATGTGGTTCTCGATGTTGTGGAGGGTCATGTTCACGAATTCGAACATTCCTTGTGAAGAGGTCTGCAATTTCCGTAATATAATTTTACCTTTTGGTTCCAGGGCCGGTCGTCGGTCTAGCATCTGCAGCGTTCTGTCTTCAACGTAGTGATCGATATCTTGGCGAGTGTGGTCGGTAATAGAGAAGTTCACGACGGCCAAATTTGAATCTAGAACGTCCCGGAGTGATTCGCGCCTCTGGCTTAAAAGTACTAGACGAGTGCTATTGGCAGCAGCGGCAATAGCCAGAAGGGCTTTGAGAACGTCGGTGCCGTAGGGATTGTCATCCAGACCATCTACAACAATGCTAGTTTCGAAATTAGCAGAGATTATCATGGAGTCAAGAAAGGCAACTACTCACAAAACATTGCCAACAACTAGAGACAGCAGCTCCTGCAGCAACCGCAGTATCGTACTTGCATCGACTTTGCTCGTCGGTGTCTTTTCCTTCCATTGATATACCCTCGCGAACATCACTTCATCTGTATCATGAGCTGATAGTAGCTGGTGAATCAGCGTGCCAAGGACCCCCACAGGTTTGTCATGGCTTTGGTCGACGTCGCAGAAGAAATACAGCACGGTAGTCTTGATAACTTTAGAACCGCACGTTGGACTTGACCGCGGGTTGTTACAGACTGAAAATCTAGACGCTTCTTCGGCCTCGGATACGTTGCTGAGGGCATCAATCAAGTACGCAGCCAAGACGCTTTTCCCAGAGGCCGGCTTGCCATGGATCCAAAGAACGTTTTTGCGTGTATCTTTAGACACCCACTTTCCGTAGTCATCTAACTCTTGAAGCCAGCCACATGTATATGGGGCAGTCCTCTGACATGCCAATTTTCCGCGCAAATGCTGGATCTGGGGCTTACGCGAGGCGTCAAGCCAATGCTCGACCACATTTCGATCGTTCTCAGCCACGATAGACCCATACTTCCATCTCTCCAGCCTGCGCGTAACTGAGCGCGACGCAGAGCTAGAGATCAGTCGAATATCACACAGAATCTTGTCGTAATTGGCATCAGGACCCGGTTGAAATGTGTTGATCTCCATATGGTTTGCATCCAAGGCCCCGTTATCCGCATTGTCGAGCCAGGCCGACTCCGCTGGGACAACGATCCAGGGGGGTAATGGCACCTGGCGTGTTTCCCTATAACACCGCAGGCGTATGTCGAGGACCCGCGAGTCGTTGCAGACAGTCTCAAATCCCTGCTGCAATTTCTCCAGCGGCTCGGAATTGGCCTTGAGTACCTTGAGCAGCTCCGGGTGGCTCTGTTGGCCTATGATGGAGCCGAATATCATTTTTGGCCTTGCCCAGCGTGAAAATGATGAACCCCGATGTGGAGTCCCGAGAAATATGACGCCTGCAACGCCGCACAAGAAGTCTCGATAGTTCGCTGCCTCCACCCTCCAAACAGCGTCGATGGTGGTAGCCCCTGACACGCCCTGGCCTTTGTCGGCATCTTTCCATCGCTCGTAGGCTGTCACCAGGGCCTGTTTGACGACCAGGCCGCCAAAGCTGTGGGCAATGAAGATGATAGGCCGCTTCCTTCTCGTCGAGCACATCTCCACGCGGCCATGATGCTGTCGGTCGCGTATAACGCAGCCCAGAAGCTCCACACCGCATTCTTCCAGACTGGTGTATGCCGGGTCTCTGTACCATTCTGACCCGTACTCAAACCCGAGGATCCGGGCTTGCGGCACATCTGGGCCGAGTTTTTCCCTCAGCCAGTGGAACCGACTGCCGTCTTTGAGCTTCGTAGCCCATGTTGTTGCATATTGGGAGCCAAGGCCGTGGACGGCGATGATGTCGATCGCTGCTTCGCCGTGGTATTCGTCGTCTTGGTCGGACGGCGGCTGCTGTGCAGGGCGCTCTTCATGCAGCCTCCCTTTACGCCGCTCTGATTGTAGCTCGGCAGACATTCTGTCTCCTCGCGCACAGCGATATAAACTTACTTCTGCCTGTCGGCTTTTTGCGGGGGCAGGGGTGGTGTTTTAAGACTCTTCACGCACCGCACGTGCCCAGGCACTTCTGGCGTGGTGTCAATACCTACGCAGTACATTAGGTGATAAACCACGACTGGTCGCAGGATTGCGCGATTTCTATTATGATAGCCATTGGTCAAGTGCTGCGTGATATCGGGGTTAGTTGTCGGCCTTGCGGGGTTTGCTTGCCCCTGCGCCTCAGCCACCCCCGCTCGTATTCGCGACAGCGACGGCTTGACGGCCTTCTTTCACTTCTCATTTCACATTTAGATGTCGTTTCAATACTGGGGTTCGAAGTAAATAGGCTCATGTCGGCTTTTTGAAGACCAGTCATGAACAACGCACCTTTTCCAGAGGTGCTTCAGCTATATCACAACCTCAGCACATCGGCCGTAAAGGGCTCTATCGTGAGAACAACGACTAATCAACCAAACTCCCAAGATACTACTGCTACTCTATCAGACAAAACGTATCTCCCAGGCCAGCCACAGATTGCGCTACACGACCCAAAGCTACCGAGCTATCTGCTCTCGGAGTTTGTCACCAGCGATCTGAATCGTCTCGCGCCGCACCTATCCATAATTGTCGTGTCCGGACAGTACAGTCCGGGCTTTTCTAGCTAATAGGAACCCCGGTCATAAAGCTTAAATTAAGTGAGGGGGGCAGTCTAGGTTTACCTAGTCTAGGATTGTTTGAAATCAAGCCTAGGGAGGTTGTAGAGTTAGGGAATACATAAAGTAATGCAGGCAATTCGATTGCTGTTTACAGAATTATAGTAGCTATTGTAGTTATAGAGTTATTTAAGGTTAAGTTAACCCTAAGTTCTATAGTTAGTTAGGGTTAGGTGTAGTTATAGGTACTACACACAGAAGTAGTTGACCCTGTCCTACACCCCTAACTATAATGCCCTAGTCCCCCTAGCGCCTAGGGGAGGTTTTTAGTATAGGGGGCAGAATTAGGCAGTGAGAAAGCAAGGGGCTAAGGGGAGGTTTTTGAGGGGCTTAGGGGATGTTTTAATAACATCACAACTAATGTATATTAGAAGTTAAGAATATAGAATATAAGGTACGTTAAGGCCCTAAATCTATTACTATTGTTAGAATTTCTATATATAAAGTAGTTGTTGTTATTAGGGTTACTGTTTAAGTAAGGGAAGTTAGGGTTAGTATTATTAATAAGCACAACTAGTTGTAGTATATAGTGTTAGCTATATAGAAATCCCTATAGAAAGTAGAAAAGGGGGTAAGATAGTAATTTAAGTACTAAAATATAGGCAGAAGAAGTTAGTTAGAGAAGCAGAGTTGGTTATGTTTATAGAAAGTATAAATAATAGATTAGTTTATTTATTTGCCTAAGTTCTAAGTTATTGTTTGTATATAGGTTAACTAGAGAAGTGTGTTAAGGAGTTAGAGATATAGTAGTTGTAATTAGTAGGTTAATATAGAATAGGGAGACATTAAAGCAAATCTAGTTCCTATTTCCAGCTAATACATTAGAGCCTATTATAGTATTAGGAGCCCTAAGGACTAACAGATTATAGTGTATGTTATGTTCTAAAGACAGGACCCTATGCTAGTACATATATAAGACAGTTAAGAAAATGTAGGAGTATAGTTAGGAGAAGCATAAATAGAAGAGTAGCAACAAGGGCAGCTAACCTAAGAAAGGCACCCTAAGAGCTAATTAAGAAGTGCTATAGAGGAGTAGTATTTAGTACTAGCGATTTTTTGTTTAGGGACCTAAGTTAAGGTATTTTGAGGTTAGGAGAGACTAGGTATAGAACTAGTCTAGTATAGCCCTAATAAGTTAATAGTAGTAGGTAGAGAGGGCTATTAACTAAGGCTAGGTAAAAGTAGTAGAAGTAGAGCGCTAAAAGATTGCTACTATTAACAAGTCTATAGAGCTAAGCCTATAGTTATAGTTTACTAGGTAGCTAGAACATTTAGGTTTATTTAACCCTATAGAATTGTAGGTATTAGTCTAGCCTATAAAGAGAGATAAAGAAGCTAAGTTATTTATTATCTATAAAGCGTTTATAAGCATAATCTAAGAAGCCTACCCCTAGTATCTACAGGAAGTTAACTATAATAACTACTTTCCCTGCACAAATCGCGCTAAGACTTAGGGTGTGTATAGGCCAGTTAACTATAATTACCTAACCATAATGACCGCAGCGCCCC
>JPJU01000420.1:0-20015 GCA_000750735.1 Pseudogymnoascus sp. VKM F-4246
CCGCCGAGCCAGGTCCCCACATTAGCAATCGTCAATCGACCCCGCCAAACCCCACTATCACTATTGCGCCTTACACCAGGTCCAACCTCTCCACTGCCTCCAAAGCTTGCTCCTGACACAAACTTGTACCAGAAGTCAACAACGGACAGTTAATCTATCTATCATATTTTCTTGCCACATAACGCTCACAGTTCAAATTTGAACAAGCACAACCCCACGCCCGAACCTCGGCAATCAAGCTCCGACCTCACAAACCCAACGTCATCTCATCCGCAATGGCCGCCAAAACCGGAGAAGCAGCAGCACGCGCGTTCTTCTCAACGCCCACCTTCGCCGTCGTGGGCGCGTCCAACGATCCATCCAAGTTCGGAAACAAGAGTGCGTTTATTGCCCTCCCTTCTCCCCACCGCCCAGTGAGGTCGACCTCAAACTGACAACCGTTCGTAGTCTTCGCATGGTACCTCTCGGAGTCCCTCCCCGTGACGCCCATCAACCCCACCGCCGCGACCATCACCGCTCTCTCGTCCGAACACCCCGCCGTGAAGTCCCTCTCTGCACTCCCGTCCCCCAAGACCACCGCAGTCTCGATCATCACGCCCCCCAAGATCACACAGAAGGTGTTGGAGGAAGCCAAGGGCCTGGGTGTGCCAGCGGTATGGCTGCAGCCTGGCACTTTTGATGAGGATGTTATGGCATATGCCAAGGAGAACTTTGGCGTTGCCGTTGGGGGACAGGGAGGTGGTGGTCACGAGGGGTGGTGTGTTCTCGTTGATGGAGAGGCGGCGTTGGCAGGAAGGGGGAAGTTGTAAGGCGGGAGCTTTGAAAGTGAGTTTCAGTGACAAGGGAAGATTATACGAAAATATAATGAGAATATAGTTTCTGTGCCCAAGCATCTGCTCCATGAAATTTGACTGGCGGAGAAATTGTGATGTGGCAACCCTTGTTAGGGCAGCGATAGTCTGTTCAGCGAGTATTTATTGTCATGGTCAAGACTTTTATATGCTCACGCTTGGTATCTATATTTTATCTACAATTATATGGCTTATTTTGATACCCTCCGCCTAGTAGGCTAGATTCCCTTTCGGCCTTATCATCAAAACCAAGATAGAATTCCCCACAGCGGCGAAGCTACTGTGCGAAGTCCAAACGCTGACCGGCGCACTTTCTTCTTTGGCGGGCTTGTAAGCTCAGTCACCCAAGTCTCAATCTCTGCGCGCTGAGGCACTGGAAATTGCTCTTTTCTAGGAATCTCTGGAATATTTCGGATGTGCGGCTTTCCCAGTTCCTCGACGTCGATCGTGAGGCTCCAGCAGCTCATCTGTTGAAAATCGTGGCTAGTATCTAGTATTATAGTACTGATATTTAACTCTTCGTTGCCAAAACAAAGCTTTTTGCACCAGTCCAGCGTGGCCGCCAGTCCACCCTTGCTTTCGAGTATTAATTCTGCCAGCGTCTTGCCCTTCGGCACCAACGCAGCGCGGCACTGGATATTTAGAGGCTGAAGTGTAAAGTCATTTGCTACTTCGAACTCCCCATCTATCCACACCGCGAAGTTTGGTTGCTGATCCCTTTTGCAGAGAAAAATGAAGGTCTGCGGAGGCACCACTAGAGATATCTTTTCGCAAGAAATAAGGCGGCCACTTAATAACCCACTCCATCCAGGTGGATAAAATTCTGTGACCATTGAGCTCGCATCTTTTCCGAGAATGCGGCACTTTATCTCGAGGTTGCATATGTATGAACATGCCCATTCTCCCCTGCCTGTATCAATATAGACATAGGACTCAGCACTTTCGGAGAATAGACTCCGTGAAACTGCTACCGGCGGAGAACTCCCAATCCTAGAAAAGAAATTTTTATGCCTCTTTGATGATACAAGAGGAAGCGCAATATTCTTTAAAGGCTCGGAAAGATTTCCCTCATGCAGGGAACAGTTTAGGAGCCCAAGGGCTGTTCCATCTACGATGACAAGAGAACAGATTTTCATTTCGATATGAAGACCTATCTTTGTTAATGAGAAGTGGCAGGGCTTAAAATCGCTGACAGTAAGACTTTCCCGGCGTCCAAGGGTAGGGGTAGCGAAGTCTGCAGGCGATGATGCAAATAGTGAATCCATGCACTCCGTTTTTACGCTTTGCGTAAAACCCCAGGAAAAAACGGACTCGTCGCTTGATGTCTTCATAATTTCTTCTTGTAGTCTCCTGAAAGCTCGATCCCCCTCCCCATATACCGCCGTCATAATCATATTTAGCCCGAATATGCCGAGAAGTGAGTATGCGATATCTTCGGACCTCGTGGTTTCTCTTCCAGCAGCCCAACTCATCCTCTCAGCAACGCTGCAACGCATTGTCGTTGGACCATATTCAAGGACGCTACGTGGTACTCCTGTGATTTTGGAAAGTTTGGCTGTGAATCGATTACCTTCACGATCCTTGCTCTTCATGCCAATAAATCGCCACGACGAGTCGTAGAAGTGGATTACTGGCGGCGCAATCAACTCCTGGAGAGTCCAACCCCTCGTAAACCAGCGACTATTACTAAACGCGGAATTTTCTTCGGTCCAGTTGTTGCCGTCCGGGACATCAGGGAGGTATGCAAAGCAAATTGTAGCCAGCCTATACCAATCCCACATAGAGCTAATGGCCTCCAAAAGCTCTGAGCTACTGCTTTTGTTGATGCAGAATGTGTCTATCCAGATATATTCCAAGCCCATTGCTTGTGCTTCCGCGCAAGTTCCATCTATTTTTGTCGATCCAGAGACGTATCCATTCCGTTTGATATCCTTAAAAGTGGTTTCTTTCTCGCCCCAGGTATGCGACAGGATGGCATATTTAGGAATATTCTTCCCTACAAATTCTTCTAATTTTTTTGTCTTCACATTTAGAAGCCACATCCTTGATTGAGCGAGGTTGATTTGGAAGGGCGTTCCAAAGTGATATTCGGCGTATCCGCACTCGCGTGTTTGGCGCACGGTTCATGAATCGCCACAAGGCACCTTCGATAGACACCTGCCGTAACACTTCCTTATTCGAACACGTTGGTATGCGATATCTGATATAAAATTGGTTTGTGCCTCCCGAGAATAATCGGGAGCTATCTTGATTGATATAATGTTGTCAAATTCTGGCACCCTGCGACCCCTACCAGGCAGCAAATCTGCGGGGCGCTCATTAGAGCGATTCTCCCGCCGCTCAGCCTGTGATCGCTGTCGAGCCTTCAAGCTGCGATGCGAAAGAGACGTGGGGGCTGTGTCACAGCCTTGCAAAAGATGCGCGAGAGCGACGGCTCCATGCGTGCAGGCTGGAAAACCACGGCCAATTGTCGGGCCCAGCCAGGGCTTGCCGCCGGCCTCTGTAGTGGCCCAAAGACTTGGCTCGAGTAGCAGCCAGTATCCTACGCCTTGTCGCATTCTTCCTGCCGCGGTTGAAGAATTGCCTGTCATCCAACCTTGCCCCCAATACGGCGACGGTTCTGGCCGTATCTTCCTCGGCGGATACCAGCCACTGGTCGCGCGGGTCACAGCGCATGCCTCTAACAGCCAGGGTTCTCCACAGAATACAAACATTCAGGCGCACCAACCAGAAACCGACCTCATTGGCTCCTTTGATGATTCCGATGAATGCGGACGTCTGCATGATGCTCCTCTCGATTCTTTCGATTTTGACTTCACGTTTGGTGCAGATGGACGTAGTCCAGAGGATTTTGTCAACTTTGACACTGAGCTACCAGAACCCCACACGCCGATAGGGGCTCCCCAGAACGATATAAACTCCATTGATACCGAACCACGTTCTCTAAAAATAGACTATCGAAAACAATGTCTGCAAAGCCTGGCCGACCTACACGCAAGCTTACTACGAGACCTTGATGAAGTCAAGCTCTCCAAACCAGCGAATGAGTGCGATTGCTCCCGTGCGTCCGTCAAGAGGAGTAGTGAGAATGGCGCGGCTCCTGATCACCCCGTTGGCAAAGTGCTCAAGAGCTCAGAGAAGTATCTCGAGATTTTAGAATATTTCTACCTCCCCCCATCGCTGCAGCGGAGCAATTGCTCTTCCAAGTCGCTTTCGGCCCACGAAGATCTTGATTTGGCCCTTGGCTGTGACGACGACAGCACACCATTGGATTCAAATTCATCTACCTCTTCCACTTCCACCCACTGCGATGTCCCGACAACTTTCTCTCTCCTGACGTGCTACATAAGCCTGGTCCGCATCTTCCGCACAATCTTTAGTTGCATTTACATCTCGCTACTTCCTCTGCCTCCCCCCACCTGGAACTCTCTCCCGCCAATCTTTCCCGGGCTGCAACTTGCTGGGTTTGCAATGGAGAGACAGGTGGGAATGCAGATTCGGATTTTACTGCAGGTCAGTGAGGATATGCTGGGAAGGATCGAGGGAATGCTTGGCGTGGGTGCAGGCGGTGCTGGAGATGGAGGGTTGCTAGGGAAGGTCATGGGCAAAGACGTGCTGAGGATGATGCTGCAGGAGGAAGAGGAAGAGAGGCCGGAAGGAGGTTGTGGGAGCGTCGAGTCTCTGAGAGATGTTATGGCAAGTTTGAAAGATCTGTGTTGACGACTCATGGTAAGCGCTGTTGTCTCAAAACTATCGGATAGAAACTAACAAGTGATACAGTGACAAAACAAGCAATCTCAATTCATCAGTGCTAGCAAGCTTATTTTTTGCCTGCCTCCGGATCTTGCAGAGCCTCTTCATGGCTACTCCTCTCTCCCCTCCTTAATCTGAAGGAACACCTCGAAAAAGTCTTCCATGTCTTTTGCGCCCTCAATGGTTGTCTTCCCAAGATAAAACCGCGGCACACCCCTACCCCGCCTGGCCTTGTTTTCTCGCTCCTCCGTCTTCACTTCTTCCAGCAACTTTTCATCCTTCAGACCCTTCTCGATGGCATCTCTCTCCATCCCCGCTTCAACCCCGAGCTCTATCAAGGCGGGCGCGTTGAAAATGTCCTTTGCTTCCTCAAAGTAGGCACGGAACAGCACCTCCGCTACCTTGTTTTGCTGCTCGAGGCTGGTCTTACCAGCGAGATGCAGGAGCACATGGCATAATGCTGTGCCACCTACCACGCCGTCATCCGCTAAGAGAATCCCTTCTCCGCCAGCGATACCCTTGAGACGCGCCGCTACGGCAGGAGCACGCTCAGGGCCCATACGAGCAATCATGCGTTCTACGTGATTGGTTAGTGATGGGCCTTCGGTGGCTATCGGAATGACAAAGGCCTGACATACCCCATCGGTCGACAGGAACGGCGGGGGGGTTCTCGTCGAGAAAGTAGGGCTTCCATGTGATATTGAAGGTATCCTTGGAACCATCGGGGTAGGTTTTGCGGTACATGGCTATTGCTTTCTGCAGACGCCGGTAGCCAATGTAGCACTATTGGTTGTCAGTATGGCAAGGATGAGCGGATGGGGGACACACGAACCCAGGGGCAGACCACATCTGAGACGATTTCGATATCAAAGATGGTCATCTTGGATGCTTGTTTACGGATAAATAGAGCCGAGAGGAGTTGTCCAAGTCGATTCCGTCTTGGCGTGGGGAGATAGGAGTGTGAAGGTGAGGAATCCAGTTCTGCTTCGTTTGCTGGAATATGAGATTCGGAACGTTCGACTTCCACTCGCTGCGCAACACCAACAACGTGGCAGAAATACAAGGCGAGAAGATATGTTTGATAGCAGACAATAGTACTAAATCGTCATACACAAATATTTATATATATATACGTCTGCGCCGTCGAGGTGACAGAATTGAACTCCGAGCTTCCGATTACAAAGCGTTGGCCCAATTAGAGCACACTATAACTCCTTCGGTCTAGCAGAACCAATAGGAGCTCACGCGTCACGCCGAACCTCAATGAGCTCTCCGAGACCGAGTTCTGAGCTGGCGCACCACGAATTTACAAGCAAGCGATAACCATTTCTGCCTCTATTGCGATTTTTAAACCAGGCGGGCAGTATAACATCAGCGCTATTTCCAATATCACACCACATGATGTCCTCTACCCCGATTATACTCCGAGTCTACAAGTACTTTGTGGAAACAGATACATAAGTCACTCAATCAATATATATATTTGTTTTGTGTAACTCTTCCCATCACGCTTTACCAAGTATTCTCCCATCTCCAATCACCAACCCGTCCAGTATAGCATCATGTTCTCCTTGCGGCACCTCCACATCTCCATCCTCCAACACCTGCTCCTTGAGAGCCAACGCAACCAACAGTGGCTCCGCCTCCGCCATCTCCTGCGTCTTCTCCCTATATCTCCTTATAAAGAAATCGTAAAATCCCATCCCATGCCCCAATCTCCTAATTACCCCATCCTCGTCACCGCCATTGATCGGCTGAAACGCCACCCCAGGAAGCAGCATCAAATCCAGGTGCCCCTCTCTTTCTCCACCCAAAACCCTCTCTCGCTTCTCCAGCCCCTCGTCACTAACCGTCGGGATTCCCCAACTATCATTCTCTAGCCCCTCAAAATCCTCCACCCCATGAAGCCTCACCATATCCATACACCTCTTCGGCAGATACCCATCTCGGCCCCTGTCCCGCTCCGTGGCTACATGAAGGTACGGTACGAAGACTCTCTTCCCCTTTACAAGTGCATCACGCACAATGGCAGCTGTGGAGAGCTCGGCGCTTGGCATAGAGAGGTAGATACTGATGCTCTTTGCGGCTTGGTATTTGGGCCAGGAGATGACGGCATTGGAGACCGCCGTGCCTGTGACGTGTTAGCTTCTGAACAACAGCAGTAGAACGACAGACTAACTTTGTGCTTCTATACTCGAGGGCTGAAGTGTAGATAGGCGAGCTTTTACGGCTTTCCGGAGCGCCGATTTTGCGGTCTTGAGGGCGGGGGAGGGTTGCATTGCGGATGAGGAGGTTGAGGTCGAGAGTGAGGTCATTCTTTGGTGAGGTGTATTAGAGCTTATTTTGACCGTAAATTCGAGTGGGCCTCACTATCTTCGAAAGTAAATGTCAAATATGCACTTTCCGATGTTGTATAGGATGATGGTTGTTATTTCTTGGATAGATGAGAACAGAGAACACGTGACGGAGGGGGAACTCCGCGGGATTCCAGATTTATATGAAAAGACGCTTTCCCTAGCCAAAACTACTACGAGTAGAAATTGGCCTCATAAACTATCGAATATGTCAATCTCGACACTGGAAAGTCGTCGAACCACCAAATATAACAATGACGGGGTGCACCTATCAAAGCGCATCCAAAACCAATCCGTAAATGCGGCTCAAAGTTGCTGCGATGCCGACCGCGCTAAAAAGTGCCTCGCCAAGCCTCCTCCCCGAAGCTCGCCAACATCGAACCTCTCACGACCTCACCACCCTCCACCAAGCCATTGAATCGCGTAACCACATTCACGATGCGCGCGACGATCCGTCTTTTCGCCTCCGTGAAGCCCTCGAGGTATCTCGAGGCCGGCGCTCCCACCGGACTCACGGGCCTCTTCACCCACCCGGCACCGCGCTCTGCGCTCATCTACCTGTACTCGTCGACACTCGAGAAGCTAAAGACATTCCCCGAGGACTCGGTCTACCGCAAGTCAACAGAGGCGCTGACGAAGCAGCGCCTGCAGATTGTTGAGTCCGTCGTGCCGGAGGGATTCGCCGCGTGGCAGGAGAAGCTGCAGAAGCTCGTCAAGGAGAACCCAGATGTTTTCACAACACCAAAGGGGGCTGCAGCGTATATGGGCGGAATGCACGTCAAGGAGACAATGGGAGGAAACGAATTTGTTACCAGCACACCCGGAAAGGTTTACGATGAGCAAAACGATGAGTGGGATGGCGAGAAGGTCTACGAGGGCGAGTTAGAGGGCACACGCACAGAGGCCGAGAGAAAGTCACAGGCGGATTTGGCTGAGGAGAGGCCACAAGAGGAGACAAGGCGTGTGGAGATGGACGATGAGCCGAGCTTGACTGCTGAGCAGTAGGTTATATTCGCTCGTTCATAATGGGCTACAGCTAACATGGCGCAGGATCGGAGAGATTGAGGACAAGATTGGAGCTGGCCTGATTGAGGAGGTTATCGAGGTTGCACAGGGGGAGCTGAACCTCGTTGATACGATGGAGAAGGCCAAGATGTATGTTCCATCCGTGAGACCACTAAAAGCCGATACTAACCAACCACAGATGGGAGGATCTCTCGGAGAAGCCAGTTGAGGGCCAATGGGAGTACTTTGAACGCAAGTGATTTGGGCGACACGATTTAAAGGATCAAAGCTGCGGTGACGCAGCAGCAATGTACATTGCATGACTGCGATTTTGTACTGTACATATAGACTAGACCATCAACAAGTCAAACTGCACGTTACGTATGGTGATGCATCAGTTATTTGTGAGAAACCATGATAATTACACCTCATACACCTGGCAATGCATGAGCCACAGGCGTGGAATATCCTTGTCCAGGCCTGCTAGCCAAGAAACACCCAAAAAAAGGCACTCTGAATACTTGAAACGCCAATAGCCCCCCAATGATTTACACTCATCGTTCCCGATCATACAACTCTTGTCGCCGTCTCGGGTATGCTTCTCTAGTCCACCTTTCCATTTCCACCGCCTCCCAACAGACCCAGGTTCTTCTCATCATCCAAGCGGAAGAACCCTCCACGCGATCTCCTCTTCTTGCGTCCGAATCCGACGGCTGCTGCTATAATTGCCACGATGAGTCCGATTGTCATCACCGGATGCGATCCTGCGCCGCGGCGGATATCAAAGAAGACCTTTGAGAGGTTCGAGATGGTGTACTTTGGCTTGATCTTTGGAGGCGACGTAATCACCTTGGGGATGGTCTCCAGAATGGATGTGCGAGATGGCAGGATGGGCTGGTCATTGATAGTGGTATCCCAGTAGCGGCGGTTCTGTAAAGTTAGTTATGATCAGTCAACTCTCCAGTAGGAAACTTACATCTTCGTCATTGATAATAACCCTCTCCGCATCAGCAACATTGATCCCATAGGTCGTTCGGATCCATCGCTCCCAAAATACTCCATCAACCCATGCAAAGGTAACTTCCTTGCGTTCTGACATATTCATATCGATGCGAATGCTCTTCGCCGCTCTGACTGCACGCTGATCGTCCTTTGCCTCGGCCTCCTTGATACGGAGCTCCTTGGCATCTCTAAATTCCTGACGCTCCAACTGGAACAATTGAACCTGCTTATCCATCCACTCCATAGCCGCAGATTTCATCTCGTTCTTTGCCGACTCAAACTCCTCTGGGCGCTCCCGTGTGAGGATTGCCAAGGCGACAAGCTTGCCGTCCATGATCTCGCGCGCGTTTCCGGGAAGCAGCTCAGGCACAATGGGGAGCCAGACGGATTGCATCCAGAGCAGGACTCGACGGTAATCGCGCATGTCGTCCGGTGCAAGGGCAGTGTAGTAGGTTGGGCGGCCATCTCTCGAGACCAATAATCGCGGCCAGGTAGTAATCTTGTATCGCTCGTACATTTCTGGGTCCTTAGTCTTCACCAACGTCGCTTGGCCAATCAAGCTCAAGATGACTCGGTCAAGCGCATCGAAATCCTCGGATGTGGTTGCATGGTCGTAAAAGTAGACGAAAATGACCTCCTCTGTCTTTTCCAATTCCTTGAACTCGGCGGCTGTGACATCCATCACACCCTCACCGATCCCAATTGCGCTGCTTGCCCACTTGGTCAAATCTCCAAGGCCTCTGAGCCCATCGAAATCGACTCGTTCACCACCGCTAAAGAAAGCCAAAGTCGGGTACCCTTGTATTTTTGCTTCCTTGCATAGCGCCTTGTGCTCTTCGCAGTTAACCTCGCCAATGTTCAGCTTGCCCTCCATTTCCTTGGCCACCTCCGTCCATATCGGCGCAAGGGTTTGGCAGTGGTGGCACCAAGGGGCATAGAACTTGACGAACCAGGGGTCCTGTGATACCGTCACCTGGGTATGGAAGCTCTCGGGGGTAAATGAGACAGACGTCCCATGGGGGTTCGCCGGAGCCGAAGGGATTTTGTTGGTCTTTGGTTTCTTAGCGGGGGTCGACGGTGCGGCTGCATTCGTTTTTGCGGCAGCCGTTGGCTTCGAAGCAGCTGCTGAAGTGCTGAGTCCTTCGACGCTCTTTGCTCCCGCTTCTGGCCAAACTGGTCCATTCTTCACGCGGGACCCCGGCCTGATCGTCTCCAGTGTCTTCTCGATGAACTTCCCGATAGTTTCAACTCCCATTGCCGGCATATCTCCCTTTCTCTGGTACTCGTCCACAACCTTGCCATCCTTGAATATCTTAATAACGGGGAACCCATGCACATCGTGCTTAATACAGCTGTCTCCATAGGCTATACAATTGACACTAGCAAAGTCGAAACCGTAGTAATGGTGGAAATCATTCAGGCTCTCCTCGCTTCCTGTATTCGTCGACGGCACAGGCTTCGAAGTCCAATAGTATTCGTACACAGTCTGCCATGCTGGGGCCATCGCCTGGCAGTGGTGGCATGCCGGGGAATAGAACTTGACAGCCGTATATCCATTTTGTATCAACTCGTCCAACGCCTTGTCTCCGACCTCCTTTAGTTGTGGCACCTTCTGGTTATTGAATGTTGTGTAGGTTTCGTCGGCTTGCGAGTCGCCCGCATCTTTGGACACATCGGCCTTTGTATCCGCAGCTCTGACCAACGTGGCAAGAGCTCCTACCACGAGCAGCGATGTCGACGAGAGGAATCGCATATTGCAGTCGTACCGCTCGCGAGCGCCCAAGCTTTGTTATTATAAGGCGAAGCCTGCAAATCGATTTGCGAGGCCCACAGGCGCGTGGGTAGCGTGAATGCGACTTTCCGTTTGCAGATGGCGGAGGCTCGTCTCAATTATGCTGTCGATCGATTCAGTGTTGCCCTGGCGACTGTGCTGGGCAGGTTATGCGACAGATTATGTTCAGTGGAATGAAGAAACCTAGTAGTTCTTCAAGCACATGGCGACAAAGGAGAGGAAAGAGTGATCGGCATCGTCGTCGGAAGGATTATGCCACTGGGGTTAGCTGTAGCACCACATTGCGCCCCTGGCACTGACGAGAGATTGTGGATAAGCGAAAGCTAGATCTGGCTGGACCTCACCAACGTCACGCAAGCCACATGCACCGCCACAACAACGTCAATCGTACTGTGTACTGCGTACAAAAATTAAGGGTAAGACATTCAGTGACGAGACAATTACCAAGGGCTGTTTCAGGAACTTCTACTGCAAAAATCTTCGGTATGCCGCTCAGCGGCCAGTCAAAAGATGGCGCGAGTGGTGACGAGCCTCCCAGGAAGAGAGTGAGAACGGCGGGTGCTTCTGAGGGCGTGTCTACTCTCACTTCTTTGCGTGCTTCAATATCACCTCCAAGGCCACGGATTGCTTCAAGCCGTGCAACAAGTTCCAGTGGCACGCCTCGTCAAAATGAGCCCGAAATTGCTCCGGGTTCACTTATATCATCACCGTTCCAGTTGACAAGGATCAGAGATTCGCCGGGTTCACTGAACAATGGCTGCGTGTCACTGGGGAAGATAGTTTGTGACCCCATGATACGTGAAATGTGGCAGTTCAACTATATGCATGATCTGGACTTTCTCATGCGCAATATGGATCCGGATACAAAGGATTCGGTGAAGGTCCATGTTGTCCATGGGTATTGGAAACATGAATCTGGTCTGCACATGAAGGTAAGCCACTTTTTTTATTCGATATCTGCTACTGGAAATCATACATGAGCTGTGTATAGCTATACAGTTACTATTCACCCTTTTCTCCAAGTTTTTCCTTTTCCGGCAAAGTTGCTATGTTATACTACGGCTCTGGTCCACCTGACTTGTTCCAGGCGGGAGAACGAGGTTTGACAGTATTACAGAGCCAAGCCCAGAAGTATCCCAATATTCAGCTTCGCTGTGCATATATGCCTGAGATATTTGGAACTCGTAAGTGCCAGCGTTTCTTCATTATTCACGCCCTAACATCGATTAGATCATACCAAGATGATGGTTTTACTCAGGCATGACGATCAAGCCCAAATAATCATCCACACAGCCAACATGATCCCTCAAGACTGGGCCAACTTGAGCCAGGCTGCATGGACAAGCCCTCTTTTACCCCTTCTCCCTGCGGAGAAATTAGCTGATCAAACCTTGACCCAAGGTTCTAAAACGGCTTCATATGGGTCAGGCCTAAGATTCAAGCTGGACTTCTTGGGTTATCTGAAAGCTTATGATAGCCGACGCACCATTTGCAAGCCCCTGATAGAAGAGTTATTGAAGTACGATTTCTCATCCATCCGAGGAGCCCTTGTCGGACACGTCCCAGGCCGGCATCATGTGGAAAGCGACAACCCAACGCTCTTCGGCTGGCCAGCACTCCGCGCAGTACTGAATACCATTCCTGTTCACAACGGCGACAAACCTGAAGTTGTCGCTCAGGTATCCTCCATTGCTACCCTCGGTGTCACCGATCAGTGGCTCCAAAAGACGCTGTTCACAGCCCTCTCCGCTTCATCAAACAGTCCGAGCAAAACCCCCAAGCTCGGTATCGTCTTTCCCACCCCTGACGAAATTAGAAAGTCTCTCGACGGTTACACTTCTGGTGGATCAATTCACGTGAAGATACAGACACCTCCGCAGGCAAAGCAGCTCCAGTATCTCAAACCCCTCTTTTATCGCTGGGCAGGAGATTCGCTCTCTGCTGTGCGACCGGTCACCCCGTCTGTGGCGACCAGTACGGCTCGTACCAAAGTGCGGGAAGCTGGACGGAACCGCGCGGCGCCCCATATCAAAACCTATATACGGTTCGCCGATGAAGCCAAAACGCGCATCGACTGGGCCCTCGTTACGTCTGCAAACCTGTCGAAGCAGGCATGGGGCGAGGGGCGTAATGCAGGCGGCGATGTGAGGATCTGCAGCTACGAGTTGGGGGTGCTGGTGTCGCCGAGCATGTATGCGGAGGATGCGGTGATGGTGCCTACTTTTAAAGAAGACACGCCGAAGGAAGCAGTGGATGGGAAGATTACTATCGGGTGCAGGATGCCCTATGACTTGCCTCTTGTTAGGTACGGCGCGGGTGAAGAGCCTTGGTGTGCTACAAAGGCATACGAGGAGCTGGACTGGATGGGAAGGTCGTACGGGGTGTAGTTGTTTTAAGCTCCCGGGTCTCGATGTTGCTGGTGCGGGTTGGGCTGAACTTATATACCACGGATAGGGCGGAAGAGCTCCAGCAGAAATATTACCACACGTAATCACAGCTTCCATCTTCGCTTGAATAATCATGTATTGCGCGGTCCTTGCCGTTCAAGTTTAAGCCTCCGCTATGTATCTCTCGCACCACAAGTAGCTACAACCATCATCCGCTTATTTGCCAACGGTCTCTGGGACCTTGTCGGCATCAAACTCGTAGGTAACCTTCAGCTGCTCGATAAGCGCAATGTACTGCTCCTGTGCCTGCTCTGGGGTCACGCCCTCATCGACAACCTTCTGCCACGCGCGCTTCTTGGCCTTGCCCTTGAGGTCGAAGGTGCCGGGTGCCTCGGACTGCTCGATCGGGGGGTCCTGGGTGGCTTGCTTGAAGAGGCCGTACATTTCCTGTGTGTGTTAGCAGTTGGCTTTGGTGAGGAGTGAAGGGTGGGAGGTCGTGGAAGGTAGCGACGTACGAGGAGATGGTCGTTGGTAGGCTTCTTGACGAG
The DNA here is from genome assembly GCA_000750735.1 of Pseudogymnoascus sp. VKM F-4246. Lineage (NCBI taxonomy): Eukaryota > Fungi > Ascomycota > Leotiomycetes > Thelebolales > Thelebolaceae > Pseudogymnoascus > Pseudogymnoascus sp. VKM F-4246. The sequence continues at coordinate 13,693 of JPJU01000420.1, forward strand.
CTTCTTGCTGTCGACGACGGCCTGGTTGAAGGCGGGGCTGAGAGTGACCATTTTGTAGATTTGTGATGTGTCTGTCGACTGTCAGCTCTGTCTAAAATATATTCAAGCTTGTGCCTCGTCCAACTTACTTGGATCTTTAGAGTTGTAAGTTTGGAGTTTGTTGGGATCTGGGGAATCAAGAGTTGCTTCCTTGTAGCGGTGGATGGCGGGGTGGTGCTGTTTGGCTTGATGCGGTTAGATCGGCAGGGGCGGGGTGGGATTGTTGAGCGGTGGACAGATTTAGGTTGCAGGTCTGTAACGGTTCTGACGACATGTGAGAACGGGGACAATAAACACGAACACAAAGGAGGAAATGAAGGTAATGGATATGTCGCGGACAGGTCTTTCATTTATGTCATATAAAAGGTTTTTATTGTGATTTAATGATTTCTACGAGTGCTAATTTCTCTACCTTTTTAATTATTTTCGTTTGTTTATTGAAATAGGTGGATGCCGTGGATTTACTATTCAAAGCGAGTCAAAGGCGTGAAAGTCTCCTATATACGTCCTCCTTCTATCTTTTATTCAATATAATATATGGTCAAAGATACAATTGGTATTTCACTCTGGTATCACTGTCTGCCAACGGGAGGCTGCTGTGGACATTTCTACCTGTTGACATCGTGGTTCCTCGAATCCTTTGAGAAACTCGGAGGACATTCCATTGCCATTGCAAGCATACAAAGTCAAAAACAGATATACAGTTTGATTTCAGAGTCTCATTATAGTCTCCCTCCCCCCTCATTTATTTTTCTCATTGAGGAGCACATCTCGTTGCAGAACCCTCGATATTTCCCAATTCTTCCATTGGTATTCTCCATATCTGCACCGTCACATACCACACCTGGCCGGTGATTCACTTTGAGCCCAAGGTGAGTTTATTGTTCTTGATTTTATTCTGTTGGGCTTGTTATTATGTTCTCTGCGTGCGTCTGACAACTTGGGGCTGTTGCGTCTTCTCTGTTTACATTGGGGTTATCATATCACCAGACGGCAATCTGGGTTCGTACTCTGCATCTACTGTCTCCTTACATCTTCCAGACGCAACCAACTCAAAACCTTCCACTCTTTTCTACAGAGTGTTATTCTGATCGTCAATTCCTCGATATTAATAAGCATCCTCGTTCTTTATTCCTCTTCCTTCAACTCCAGCGCTTGGGTATAAAAATACCCTTCTTTCCTCCTTCACCTTCTTCATCCTTCATCAACAACCAACATCCGCACCAAGGCTTGAATGCAGAAACCTGTCTGACATATCAAACACAGTCTTCCTCGGCAGCTTGAAGTCAAATACCCGTTCTAGGTGAGCCATCTCTTCCTTATTCGATCAGCATCAGCAATTCCTGAGTATAAGAGCTCGTCATTGGACCTTGGCTCTTCTTCCTTCTTCAACATCAACCACCAACTCGTCAAACCTTCACTGAGCTAACATTTCCTGCAAGGCCTTGTATGCCTGGCCTGATACTCTTTAAAATCACCTGAACGCTTCACATACACGTTCCAGGTAAGCTATTTACTCTTTCCAGCTACAAATCTCACTATTTCTGCCCCTTCGGACACCTGCTCTTGCCAGTACTGTTTGACTATAAATAGTCACCTTCCTTCCTTGACTCTCCTTCTTCCTTCACTATCAGTCAACAACTGAAGCAAGCCTTTCTTGAACTAACCTTTCCTCCAAAGCCTGCCATACCAAGCCCGATCTTCAGCAGCAATTCACTACATCAGATATCCGTTTCAGGTAAGCCATTTTCTCATTTCAACTGCAAAGTTGCTTTATCCAGATAATCATTTCCAGCCTTGGTTTATTCGGATTCTTGAGAGTTTATTCACTTCACTTCACCCTACACTCTTCACGTCATACTAACTCTTCGTCTCAAATCAGTCTCATTCACAACGTCTAAACAATGGCTGGGTATGACGACCGTGGCGGTCATCGTGACCGAGGTGGATACCGTGACCGTGGGGGCTACCAAGACCGCGGTGGAAGAGACAACAGGCCTCGAGACAGATCGAGATCACCTGGCCGTGAGGGAGGCCCGCGTGGAGATCGGTTCCGAGACAATCGTGAGTCCACATCACATCACTCAATCCATTATTTATTCTAACATGATCAAAGGCGGCGGCCGAGGTGGACATCAAGGAGATGGCCGCGGATACCAGGGAAATCGCGGAGGCCCGCCAGCATCAAATCTACCTGACTTGCCAACGGATGTCCCGATTCCAGAAGGGGGCAGGCAAGTGCCATATCCAGACCTCAAAATTCGAGGCACCGTCGGAGAAAAGGTGATGGTCCAGGTTAACCACTTCACCGTCGAATCGTTACCCACCAAGACGATTTACCAGTAAGTTTATCATCATATCCATGAACTATCCAGCACTAACGTTCCTGTGTAGATATGAATTTCGTTTCCGTGTACCCGAGGACTCCCAAACCAAAGGGAGCGACAAAGTTGGCACACAGATGCTTGCCCGCGTCTTGATGACACAAGCTGTGACCACGTTTCTCGGTGATAACTTCGTATTTGACGGCGTGAGCCTTGGCTGGTCTCCCAACCTAATCGTTCCTGTCGGGAACGCAGAGACTAATGTGATTGAGCTCGAAAAACGCCGCGACGGCAAACCGAACTCAGTCGAAGTATCGGTGAGAAGCACTGGGGCTCTGCCAATTGGACTTATTGTTGGCTATATTCAAAGTGGAAAATTCGACTTGAATCCTGCTGGGAACGAGAGCATCGAGAATATCTTGAAATGGTTTCAAGCCGTTTTTCGGAAGGGCCCTGCAACCAAATTCATCACCCGGCCAAACTCTAACGCGTATTTCAAACGCTCGCCTGAAACAACCATGTCGCTGAGGTCAACTAACGGGGTCCTCGAAGCCCAGCGTGGAATATACCAGTCAATGCAGTTGAGGTTTGGCCGCATTACGCTGAACATTGACACAGCCACAACTCCTTTCTGGGTGCCGGGAGTTTGTCTCATTGATACGGTATGCGCTCTCATGTCATCTCAAGGTGGTCGACTGGAAGGAGATTTTCTTTCGAATCCAGATAAATTCTTCGTTGCGTGCGGCCGCCTCCGTGGTAGCTTCTTCAACATCAGGCACCTGACGTCCTCGAAGAAGGACAAGAAAATTAAGTTGAATGGCTTTTCACAGCGTAATGCCATCGAGACAACCTTTGATGAGGAAAATCACGACGATGGTAGCACGAAATCCACCTCTGTTTCAGACTATTTCCAGAGGAAGTATAACATCAAGTTGCAGTTCCCCAGACTTCCTTTGGCCTCAACCAGATTCGGCGAGTTTCCTCTCGAAGTGTGCTACAGTGCCGAGGGAGAGCGCTACAAGGAGGTCCTTCAAGGACAAGAGACTGCGGACTTTATAAAGTATGTATTCTAACTTGACATGGATTGCTACAGCGCTAACAATTTGTTCAAGGTTTGCAACCGCTCCTGCCTACGAGCGGAAGAATCAGATCCAGCACGGTCTGAAATTACTCTCGCACCATGAAGACCCAACAATCGCTGCCCATGGATTCAAAATTAACAACACTATGATGAATGTCAAGGCACGCATCCTACCTGCTCCTCGTCTGACATATGGAGGAAACAGACCAATGACCCCAAGAGACGGTCGATGGAACCTACGCGGCCTCAAATTTCTTCGCCCAATGACCATTAAGTCATGGGTTCTGGTATATATTCCCGCCCGGAACCCACTTGATAATGGGCAGCTTGAGAGATTCGGAAGTGAAATGGTCCGATCATTCTCCGACTGCGGCTTGACCGTCCCTCGTGAAGGTCCTCCGATCATTGTCGGAAATCCGTTTGGAAACTTGACACAAGTAGTCAATGATTCCGTTGCGCGTGCGCACAACAAGTTTGGGTGCCCCCCGGATGTCATCTTCGTCATACTTCAAGGAGCCAGCACCCCCATTCACAAAACCTTAAAATCAGGTCTTGATGTTCACCTGGGCATTGCATCGCAGGTCATGCTCCAGGAGAAGTGCCTCAGTGGCCGTGGATCAGCGCAGTACTTGGCAAACATTGCCATGAAAGTCAATGTCAAGCTCGGCGGAACCAACTGCATCGCTGACGAACCATTGTTCAAGGCGGGCCGCTGCATGCTTTTGGGCGGCGATATCTCTCACGCAGCTCCTGGAGCCCTTCGATCGGTCAACCCGCCCCCTTCAACCGCAGCGCTCGTGGGTACTTGGGATCGTCAGTGCACGGCCTATACTGCTGTGGCCGCCATACAGGAGAGTTTATTGGGCTATATTCAAAATGCGAAGCCGATGATGGCCGAGCTCTTGAAGCGCTATGCGGATCGAAATGACGGACGTAAGTTATCCCTCCCCCTTTCCCCCAATGACACCAAAGCTAATAATCACAGAATACCCCCAGCACATCGTCTACTATCGCGACGGAGTGTCTGAATCAGAATTCATCACTATCAAAGCCCAAGAGGGTCTTAAGCTTCGCGAGCTATGCCAGGAACTCGGTGCACAGGCAAAAATCACCATTATCGTGGCCATCAAGCGTCACCACACGCGCTTCTTCGCTGATAAGGAGATTGCCTCGAAGCTGGGCAACGTCCCATGCGGAACTGTGGTCGAGAACTCCTCCTCCATGAACGATGCCTTCATCATAGCCCACCCCGACTTGCAAGGCACCAAGCGCCCAACTCGTTATGTCACAATCGTCGACGAGAATAACATGGGCGCCGACGCATTCCAGCGCCTCACATTCAACCTCTGCTCCTCGTACGCGCGCGCTACAACCTCCGTCGCCGTCTGCCCACCGGTCTACTACGCAGACCAAGCCTGTGAGCGTGCGCGCCTGCACCTCCAGGACTCCGAAGACGGCAGGATGAAACTCGGTCCCGTGCACAAAAATCTTCGCTGGAACATGTACTGGCAGTAGAATGCCAGGTCCGGATCTGCGGACATTTCATTTCAAAAGCTGGAAACTGTATGACTACCAAACAATCTGGCCCCTGGAGGCCGTAGCTCAAACATCTTTCTCTCTCGTTGGCCATTTGCCCGTCTGAGAACTGGATTGCTCGAGCTACCAACTACTTTTTTTCTCCCCCTTGGACCGCTTACCATCGGGACTATTTACAGCTTCTCCTCGGCATCCAAGATGGAGGATTTACTTGCATAATATCAGACGGCTTTCTCACATCGGAGGACAGATCGAACAGATCGGCTTCGGCTTTGATAGAATCTCACCATATTCGGCAGCCAGCTTAGTTCAATAAGAAGGATATTTTCGGCTTATGAACATGAACAGCCATCTGCGCGCGCTCTTACTGCTATTACTTTGTTGATTGCTTTTTACTTGCTTGCTTGATTGATAGTTTCAAGAAAAAAAATGTCAGATCCGATTATGGACACCAAAAAAACCTCAGTCTTTATGCTTCGCAATTGTGATGTGAATGATGCCAATGTGAACGAAAAAAATAAATATGAAATGTCATTATCTTCTATCTTCCCTTTTTTGACCTGACCCCCAGCCACGCCCCTCATGACAGGACAGAGACAAAAAAAACTCAAACAGTATACGTCATCCCTCCCTACTCTACTATTTATACCACCATCTACGCCTCAGCATCAATCAAGTTCTCCTCCACCTCCCTAACCTCCTCCTCCCTCTCCTCCTCCTCCACCACCGGCGCCACTCCCCCCTCCTCCTCAAGCCTAATCCACTCCTCCCACTCCGGGAACAACTCCTCATCGCCCTCTTGCCCAGGGACCCCCAAAATCTTCGCCACTCTCCCCTTCTTTGCACTTTCCAACTCCTTCTTCCACTCCCCCACCGCCTCAGGCGCCGCACTCGGCTTATACGTCTGCGCGAACAGCGCCGCCTCCGCCGCGCGCCCCGTGCCAGCCAGGAGCGCAATGCACGCCGGCACATCGCCAAGCTGCCACAAGCACGCGAAGGCGACATTATGCGCGCCTCCCTCGCGGGCTTGTTCCGCTAAGGCAGCAAGCCCGTCGCGGTCACCCGTCGCGGAGTGCAGGAGCAGGAGCGACCCGAGGTCGCGCGCGTGCGTGAAGCACTCCGCAGCGAGGGCGACGTCCCAGGCAGCGAGCGCGGCATCACCGACCGTCTTCCACTTGTGCTCTGCGTCAGCGACGCGCGCGAGTGCGAGAGCGGTGGGGAGCTGGTTGAGGGCGAGGGCGAGGTCGAATTTGTGTTCTGGGTCTGTGGCGACGGAGAGGGCGAGTTCCTTGTGGCCTTGCCCCTCGAGGAAGCGCGCGATCTTGTTGGATTCCGCGGCGGGG
>JPJU01000422.1:0-16548 GCA_000750735.1 Pseudogymnoascus sp. VKM F-4246
CCTCAACAAGAACCCCGAGAACTACTTCGCCGAGATCGAGCAAGTTGCCTTCTCCCCCTCCCACCTCGTCCCCGGCGTCGAGCCCTCCGCCGACCCCGTCCTCCAGTCCCGCCTCTTCTCCTACCCCGACACCCACCGCCACCGCCTCGGCGTCAACTACCAGCAGATCCCCGTCAACGCCCCGCTCCACGCATTCAACCCCTTCCAGCGTGACGGCGCCATGGCAGTCAACGGCAACTACGGCGCCAACCCCAACTACCCCTCATCTTACCGCACTCTGAACTACAAGCAACACAGCCCCATCACCAGCGACCCCCACCAGAAGTGGTCCGCGCAGGCTGTGATGCACCTCAACGAGGTTGTGTCTGAGGACTACGTGCAGGCTAAGGGTCTGTGGGACGTTCTTGGCCGCACCCCGGGTCAGCAGGATAACTTTATTGGAAACGTGTCGGGCCACTTGAGCGCGGCGAGGGAGGACACCAGACAGCGCACTTACGAGATGTTCTCGCGTGTGGACAAGGCGCTGGGTGATGCTATTAAGGCTGCGACTGAGAAGAATGCTCAGCCGACGAAGGAGAGCCGTTTGTAGAGAAAGATTGTGATGATGCTCAATGAACTTTGCTGTTAGCTAAATGAGATTTACTTTAAGCCTTGATTTACTCTGCCGAAACGTGATGCTTGTGATTGTGATTAAATACCTGCGGCGTCGTCAGCTACTGACAGGCTCCATCATCCCACAACTAATATGCCAGGACCCAGGCGTGTATATGTTGCATAAGAACGACCACGAAGGACATATCGATACAGAAATTAACCCCTCAGATTATGAGGACGATACTGAAGAAGTATGCCTTCGGTGCGCCAAGTCTTACTCCACCCACCCGGATCTCGTGTGCGTCAAAGACGACTACCCAATCGAGCGGGCTTGCAGATCCGTATGAACTCCCACAACTGACACGCTATGCAGGTATGAGAAAGGGGGTTAGCAAGAAATGGTAGCGGTGGTAAGAAGTAGGATCGGTGGTGAGAAGTAGGAGCGGTGCATCTTCCATTATTATCTTCTCTTTCAGGACTCTCTCATAATCTGCACTGGCTTTCTCTTGCTTCATCATGGCCGATTTGACGTCAGTGGTTGCAACCGATAGAGCTTTCTTCTTTGATGTGACCTCGGCATTCATTTTCAAAAACTGAGGGGGAGAAGGCAGATGGAAGAGGAGAAAACGGTGATTCTGGAGACGTTTATAAGGATCAACAGAGACATAGCAGCACTCCAGGTGGAGAAAAAAACGAAAACGTGATCGCCTTAGGGTTCTGGACACAAATTTGGCAACAATCCCTAATGGAGATAGACTTACTGGCGCTGGCTTCATCTTCGTATGGACTCGTACAACTGACACGGTATGTAAGTCTGAGAAAGGTGGTGGTGAGAAATAGGGCCGGTGGCGAGAAATAGGAAGGGGTAAGAAACAGGAAGTGGTGACAGAAAACGGGGAGTGTGGGGTGAGAAATTGAGATCCTAGTCTGGCAGTAGGACTACTCGTTCCAAGAAATTGAGATCCTAGTCTGGCAGTAGGGCTACTCGTTCCAATCCTACGACAGAACATGATTCTTAATGCTCGCTCTAAAATAGCGGGACTATTGAAATTATATTTAGATCGCAGTTCAACGCCTGTTGTAGGGTTTTCTTCGGCGTCTAATATTCCCCAGCCGCCCAAACTCCACAGGAACAAATGGAAGCTTGCACTAGGAATGTCATTGAGAGTTCAGCCTGTCAATCATGCGTTGCTTTTTCGTCTCTAGCGCCGTGAATTCCTTGTTCGTCTGAGTAAGACTTATCCTTCGGAAAGCGATTCTTAATCTCTCACGTTCAACTATACAATCTCAGTTCCTCTCGACCCTGTGCAATCTGCCAGTCCTTATCTGTTGGAAAATCTATTCTTAGTCTCTCATTTGCAGCTTTACAACTACAGAACCCATCGGCCAGTCATTGTCTCTTGGCTGATATCTGGATGAATCCAACAATGGAACGCAAATTCCATTGTTGGATTATCTTCCGAGTGCCACATACATACTGGATCAAGACAAATGGGATAGACTTCTTTCATCCTCTGAACAGTACGTATTGATTAAGTTTCAAACCAATACGAGGCTTTACATACTAAAACCATGACTTGAACTATCATTGTCGAAAGCAACAATGAAGCAAACTTAAAAAGCAACAAACTCGGCTCAAAGACTTTGCTTTGCTCACTCTGAAACGGATTTAATCGGGCTAAATTCTCTTTATTGGAAATATGCATATATAGCAACGGAAAATCGAGAACTTCTCTGAGAATTATCAACAACGACTTCAGAAAACAAGATAGACAAATTACTTGACACCAGAGCAAGCCGGACTTGCAACAGGCAACCAGCAAAGACACCGTACTTTCTGCTCCACCCCGAGAATGACGACCCCACTAACATTTGGCGTAGAGCTTGAGTTTGTAGCCGCCACTACTCACATCAACAACAGCGATCCTCATCCTACGCATCCAGGGATCATCTACTTTGGCCACAATATACAGCGTCTTACCCCTGACTCAGAACAGCGTGCCAGGGTCCATGAGGCACTTTACCAATCTTTGCGCGCCGCCGGCCTTCCTATGGGACCCGCTCCAATCTTCGATTACAAGACTTGGTTCGTAACCGATGATTTGACCATTTACCCCCCGTACAAAAATGCGCCTTGCAATAATCCAATATACCGCTGGTATTCTGCCGAAGTTATTTCACCAGCACTATATTTCCGCCCTGAGTCACTGACCCAAATCCGTGTCGCCTGTGCAGCTCTCACCACCCAATTCCGTCTCGTTGCCACAAAAACAACGGGGTTGCATGTCCACGTTGGAGACGGTGCTGATGGGTTCAGCCACAATACAGTCCGTAACCTCATAGCTGTACTGTGGGCGTTTGAGCCCCAGCTACAGACGCTACATCCACCTCACCGACAAACCCAAACTTGGTGTATGCCCCTACGTGTCGACTCGAATTACGCTTGGCATAATCCTAATTGGAGCATTCGCACTCTTATTGAGGATCTATACAGCCCTAAGTTAGGGTCCGTCGCAGCGCTAGTGCGCGAGTTTGACGTGTGCGCTGGAGACCGTTGTGCTGTTGATTTCGGAAACCTAGATGACCCTATGGTCGCTGTCAAGCAGACTATTGAGTTCAGGGCTCATACTGGAACGCTGGATGGGGATGAGGTGGTCATGTGGGTAAAAACCGTGGTAGGGCTTGTGCAGTGGGCGCGAGGCGCCGATTCGGATCAGCTTATCTCCCTAATGGCCTATGCTGAGGTTGGAAATGACGAGTTCGGAGTAACAAGCCTGCTGGAGATGCTAGGATTGCCTGAACAGGCCGAGTTCTACAAGACAAGGCTGCATCCACCCGGGGTGACCGCAGAGGATTCTGGGAGAGAATATGAAACCCAAGATCTTGCACGGCCAAGAACAGACGTGTTGGAAGAGTTTGGAATTGATAATGACCTGAGAGCTACAAGGAACAATTGGGGAGAGGATTTGATTTTTGACCCATACCGCTAAATCCCTGTAGCTCAAGGGGTGTAAATGAGGTAAGTGAGCAGGAGAATCAGGAGGTAAGGCCAGGTAAGTTATTTTAAGATTTTTACTTTAATTCAAGCAATGATTTGGACTCTCTTTTATAAAATTATCTCCTGCAAAGTGAAGCAATCTGCGTCAAAATATTCGCCCATACAATGAGGTTAATATAACAAGGGTCACTTAATGCCAGCCAATAATCACAATTCAAACATTTCACTGGTGCATCTGCCTCGAGTCAGTTTATTAAATGCATGTTATATGCCGTAATCACGGCCAAATCCCTCCTTTCATCGTAACTTCTCAAGAAGGGCGCTTGTTGAAAGTATGCCTTCTATTCCCTTACGCAACCCCCTCCATTCGATTAAAGTTCTTCAGTTGTAGTTGAGTCGATGTGGACGTCAATTGCAATATCAATATCTTCGTTGTCAGGCGTGGAATCTATTGAAGTCGTAGCATGATGATATTCGCAGCATCTCCAACAGTGATTTATAAACCGAGGGTACTAAATACAAATCAGCGTGGTGGCCTAATAATACAAAGATGGCGGATAGGAAAAGGAGTGTACCAATAATCCTCTGGGGCAGCGAGGCCGCCTGTGCCAGCAGCGTCTATGACAAATTAGAGCTAGGTCAGTGGTTGGCATGTCGGCTTCTCCATGATCTTCCACTTCAGCCTCCATTTCGAGTTCCATGCCAGATTCCACATCTTCGTTATCAGGCGTGGAATCTATTGAAGTCGTAGCATGACGATATTCGCAGCATCTCCAACAGTGCCTTATATACCGAGGGTACTAAATTAAAGTTAATACCGTGGCTTAATAATATAAAGATGGGGGATAGGAAAACGGAGTGTACCAATCCTCTACGGCAGCGAGGCCTCCTATTCCAGCAGCGTCTGTGACAAATTTGAGCCAGGTCGGTGACTTGCCCGTCGGCTTCTGCATCATCTTCCACTTCAGCTTCCATTTCGAGTTTCTCAAAAAGGGAGGAAGTAGAAACAGCTGGAGTTGTGTCGCTGATTTGGATATTGATTTCAATTTCTTCTGTTTCAGCAGTTTCCCTTGGTGCTTTGCAGCAGGTCCAACATGGATGTGAGGCTGTGCCTTTATTTCTAGAGTACTGGATAAAGTTAGGATATGAAGAACATATGAACTGGGAAGAGAGCAGGACCCATCCGGTGGGACAACGGGGAATGTGATGCCAGCAAACTTTCCAGCAAATGTCCTGAACAACTGCGGGAGACTGGGTAGCCGTGTTAATACATGTCTGCTGGTGTTGAGGGGCAGCAACGGATATGGCTGCTAGCGCGAAAAAGACCGACAGCACTTTTATCTTCATTTTAACAGACGAAGCTATTGAAAGTCGTGCTTTGATAGTTTTTTAGCCCTGTACCGTTGCATATTTAGAAATTCGGATTGGGGGTCGTGAGAAAGATGGGGAATTATAGTTCTAAGAATCCGTTTCACCGACAGGGTCGATTCTGATGCCCAGAATATTCCCTCAACCGATTGCCGCTTTCAATAATGTTGTTCAATTGGTTATGTGTACGCTGGTAGGACAGGATAGCAGGACAGACCTTTTCTTGTCGATAACGGTTTGCAACTTCACGCAACAGGAACAGCAAGTATCAAACTGCGCGGTTTCAGCTGTCGGTAAGGGCATTTTTTGGCGGCACAGCCTTCGAGAGAGCCCCTTATGGCAGAGAAGGGTGGTTCGTTGGTTCTATGTGTATTACTGTTGGTCACTGGTTATTGTAGGTGCAACTACTCGTCCAATATTTACATGGAATATGTCCACATTAGGCGCCGTAGTTTCCGCTGAGTCAAAAAGGGGTTGGAATCTCATATAGCACAGTGAAGGGTTTGCGGGCCTTCTCAGAGCAGGAAAAAGAGGGCTAGGCTTTCCGGTGCCTAATCTGTGGTTCCAATGCACTGAATATGCATACTCACGATGAAGTCTCCCAAGAAAGGAACCTTGGTGTAGACTAGGTTGTGATATGTAAATTATGCATACGGTTAGGCCATGTCAGACAGAAGTCGATGTAAGCATGCCAAAAATATTCGTGTTACAGTGGCTGTGGTAGCCGAGACTGTGGAGAACTGCATGCAGACCGCAAAAATCTCCTCTGAGGGCTTTCACACTCATGCTGTGCGTCAGTTCATGTTACCGGTGTGGTCTCTACAAATTCATGTCCTATTTTATATTTCCAGGAGTGAGTCATGCTGGCGATCATGTTTTGGGTTGTTCGGGAGGGGGGGCAGGGGATTCAACAGCTATAATCATCCTCATTGGCAAAACAAGAGTATAGTTTTGTTTCGTTTCAAAACCATAGTTATGGCCATAGTCAAGGTTTCCAAGCGCGACTCTTCATGGTGTTGCTTGGCAGCGCGGAGTTTGAGAGTTAAGCTCGGATGAGTCGGAGTGGGACAGGACAGAGTCTAAACGGCCGCGACATGATCGCCAGGCATCGATTCGCTCAGGGTTCTTGTCTCGCACCTTAATGTCACCTCGAGGAAACCATATTTTAGCAAGGAGTACAGCTAGTAGATGCTTTTGTGGGGAACCGTGGGCAGTATCACCTTACATTGCAGGAAATTGTAGTATTGGATTGAGGATGTTATTCAAGAATACCAAGCATTGGCCGCATAGAGGGCTTCTTTGGCTTTGTTTTACTTCATGCCGAGGCCATTCGGTCGATTCCATCCACATGTTCCAATATGGCGAGTCAAAGCTGAACGCTTTCAGATTCGTTTGTCACATTCTTGCTGTTGGTGCGACATAGACCGATCTGGCCAAACAAAATAGATTCTCTGTTCTGTGGGTTCTCGCCTTGAGCTCAGAGGCGGTGACCAGCATAGACCCTGGGAATCTGTTTCGTATGCAGCCGAACGTGGGGTTGCCTTATGTGTACAGTGAAGGAACAATGGCTGGACAGGGTTCCCAGATTCTATGTGGTGGAATACGGCCCCATGAGGACAGACGATGCTTTCGATAGCGATAACGTAGCAACAGGGGAAAAAAGTGCGGGGGTTCGGGCATGGTCTGAGACTTCTCTATTTGAACCGGGGGCCGATGCGTGCAGCAAGTAGAGGAACATTCCCACCAAAAGGAACGGACTAAATCGAACAAAGTCGCAGACAAAAATAGAACCAGCATATGGGTGTTTCAGCTGGATAGAACTTACTGTTGCTCTCAAGCCACCTCACGTCACATAATCCACATGTTTTGGCATCATAACTGAAATTGTGAAGCCCTTTGCATTCATGAAAGTACACCTAAGCAATCCTTGAATGCAATAATCTGATGCAGATCCACAACCAGACTTGCAAAAACACCATGCCCATACCCTCACATTTATTTCTTAGAGGCAGCAGCCTCATCAGCCTTGTCCTTCGCCCGCTTCTCACGCGCACCGGCGTATCTTTGCTCGCTCCTCGAGTCTCTGAGCTTTCTGTAGGCACCGCCCTCAACAGCAGCTGGGACGTCGCTCTTCTTGATCTCGGTAACGGCAACGGTGGTAGGGTGGGGGAATGCGGCCTTGTTGCTCTTGGTGTACTCCTTCTGGGCAGCGGAGACCTCCTCCTTGGAGGCGTCACCAGCCTTGGCCTGGCCAGCCTTTCTTGGGAAAAGGATGAGGCGGGCACGGTAAGCCTTGAGGCGCTCGACGTTCAGGGTGAGAGACTCGACGGAGAGGTTCTGGCGGCGGGTGTCGACGGAGATACCGATGGTGCGTGCAAGCTTGCGGGGGATGGCGGCCTCCTAAAATACAGAATACAGTCAGATATCTGGTCTTCTTCCACCTCTCGTTTGCACGGCAAATTACCTTCAGCTCCTCAAGGGAGAAACCACGTCCGGCACGGACACGGCGGTTGTACTTGACAGTTGGGCAGCGGACAATTGGTCTCAGCTTGTCCACTGGGCGAGGGGCAACAGCGGCGGCCTTGGAGAGACGTGCATTGCGGCGTCTGAGCTTGCGACCTGGCTATTGTGGGTGTTAGAATTTTTCCTGAACTCCTTCTCCATCCCCCGATCTTATTTCGGGCATCGCAGAGGGTGTGTATGTACCTGGTCGAAGTGAACGCGAACCCGACGCTGCCAATCCTTGCGGAAATCTATCCATCAACAGTCAGTACCTCTACTGTTCGAAGCGCGCAATCTTGCTGATGGTGTTCTTACGGTTGTGCGGGATCTGCTGGTTGTGCTTGATGGCCATTTTGGTATCAAGTCGTTGCCGTTGTCGTTGGTCGTTGTCTTCGTGGGAATCTCAAGTCGGAGGAAGAGGGAGCCACAAATTCGTGAAATCTCGATTGTGTGCGCCCTAAGCGAGAAATTGCCCAAGCACAATTGATGTGGGCAAAAATTCACGTGCCCGCTTTTCGTGCACGGGCCCTCGAACTTTTGGGATTTATTTTGGCAGATCACGTGTTAAGGCGGTGAAGGGCACAATGTTTGCCCTCAGGCCCTTCAGGCAAGCAAACTTTTTGGTTCAGGCGCTAACCAAAGTTTGCAGTGTTTGCACCTGCCATATTTCCCGTTTGAGACTCGCTTAGTTCCTGCCAGTTCAGTATAAATATCTGGCCTCCCCCCTTCGTTAAACCTCTTCTTTTCTTCTTCATACTTACCTTGTGATGGCCAGGATGCTCATGAATATCCTCGGCCCTAATGCGAGAGCTCCATTGCACATCGGGGACTCAAGCATCGGCCAATATCCTTCGGGGTCTTGGATCGCGGAATTTTTGATTGCACTCCCTTTGGGAACCCTTTTCATTGAGATCATGGCCTGGTGCCTTGACTTGAAGAAGAACAATCCTTCTCCGACGTGCAAATTAAAAGCTCAAGATATAGCCAACAGATCCAAACAAGCAGCTTATGCTTTTGTGACCCTGTGGAATGCGCGTAAGCTTGTAAAAAGCAGGAGTTCAATCTGTAATCAATGGACGTGTGCCGGTGACATCTGTACTTTCGAACGCGGAAGACGTGGTAAGATTCAGAGTAAGATAATACGTTCAATGCGTTCAGTTCGGCATAATTAAATACAGTACGGGGATATCTTGTTTCGATTCTGTCTTCTGCATAGCTACTTAGACCTCTCCCTCCAGACGAGTCGTTTTGGAGGGGTTCCTGGGGCTTGCCCAGACTCTCCTGCCTAGGTCTCCCATCCACGGCCACTGTCGGAATATGACAGTGGCTCAGCCTCCACCTCCAGCACGACAGAGTGCAACAAGATTACCCACGCCTTTCGGCCAAGGTGATGGACTCGTTGGCTCTGTCGGCGTACCACGCGCGCGCGTGTGGCCCAGATGAATACATCGCACCAAAGTCATGGGTCGGTTGAGCCGTGTCCTGTATCCACCTCTTGACCACTCACCTCAGCAACCCTTCAATCCTCATGTTTGACCGCCATATCCAAAACCTCGATCCTGCCAGCACCCTTTGTCTCACTTCCGATGAGGTCGCCAAGGAGTTTGTATGCTCCTGGCTCCACAAAACCGACAAGCTCCCATTCACTTCCAGTAACTTCTTGTCTCTCAATCTGCTCGACCAGTTCCAGGATCTTATCCTTGACTGTCATCTTCCTCTCTCCATCCTCCCCACCCATCTTCTGGCCCTTCAACGTATTCTTCAGCTCCTTCATCGGGCATGTAATCCGTAGACTCATCCTGGCCCTCTCAACCGGTATGGGCTGCCTCGCCACCAAGGCCTTTATGGCGTCCAGTGCCTGACTCTTTGCGCTCTTCGTTGCGTTGACTCCAGTCCAGGTCGGCAGATGCTTCTTCTCTTCCCCTGCAGCTGGGGCTTCTGCGGGGGCAGCATTCTTTTCCTGCCTCTCCTGTGCTCCAGCGGCACTGACCATATCCAGTGCCTTCTCAATCATTCCAGTAGTATACACCTTCTTTGTCTTCGGGTCGACCAGCTTTCCCGCCACAATATCCACAATCTCGTTGTGAACGCGCTCCAGCTGTGCTGCACGCTCCTTCTCACCAACCTGCAGCTCACCCTTGTTCAGAATCTCCAAGATAATGTCATCCTGTTTCACATCCTTCCCGAACGCCTTCGCTAGGTCTTCCTTCTTCGCCGTCTCGCCCTTCGACACGTTCACGAAGACATTCGGGATTTGTAGGACCTCGTCGAGGTTCTTTTCGATGCCGTTACGCCATTCGAGTACTTTGTTCTTGTAGCAGGCAATTTCGAAGCGCTTCTTGCCTTTCTTGAGTCGCACCAACGAAACGTTCGTCAGTTTGATTTGGTTCGACGGCTGGAAACGGTTAGGCAGTGTCCAAATATGTAATGGGGAAAGTGGCGCTCACAGTCTTGATTCCGACAGGCATATTTGCGATAATCCAGAGGTATTTGGGTATGAGAGTGTTTGATGTTGGGATATGGAAAGACTGTGTTATGTGCGGCGGTGTGCGCGGGGTTGTGCGCGGGGTGTGCGGGGTGACGATATATATCCCATCACGTGTGGGAATTCATGACAACGCATGGGCTTCATATTCGGAGCTTGCACCTATTCAATATCACGGCGAAGCCTGAACTGTAAACTTAATCTACTCCTTATTAAATATCTATTCGCAGTCGGCTAGGAGTGTAAATGCTGTATACAATTGGGTGGGTGGCGTTGTTTTCATGCGAAAAATCAACGGATTCACAGCACTTATCTCTTTAATTTTGGTTTCTAGTGGCCAATTTGCTAGTTCCCACACTGGGCGACTGTATCCTGAGCTCATTTGCTTCATTTATACTTACTGTTATATTACTGCTGTTATACATAGCGACTCTACAAACTGCTGGACGCAACGAGCATGTCTGGATATTGTGCACGTGACGTATGCCAGGCAAACAAACAGCTTACGTCATTTTCCGGATAAGGCCGCTGAAGGTGGTGCAACCTGGCAGGGCCACCATGGAAAGTAGCGTAGCGATAGCAACTACGCTACTCGTCACACAGTCATTCAGGCACCGCCCATCGCCCGCTTGCCCCATCAACCTCCATCGCCACTACCGAGTGCCTATATCCTCCACACCACTTCCCCTCACCATCCTCAACAACACCAATCGTCCAACAAATATTGATAGAGACGATGAAACTTCTTGCCACTACCGCCCTCATCGGCGCTGCGACCGCTGCTGTTGCT
Source organism: Pseudogymnoascus sp. VKM F-4246 (assembly GCA_000750735.1). Lineage (NCBI taxonomy): Eukaryota > Fungi > Ascomycota > Leotiomycetes > Thelebolales > Thelebolaceae > Pseudogymnoascus > Pseudogymnoascus sp. VKM F-4246. The sequence continues at coordinate 10,738 of JPJU01000422.1, forward strand.
CCTCAACAGCATGTCTTCAAGAACCCGCTCAATCAAGAGCCGATCCTTGGTGACTCCAAGGCCGCGCCTTCATGGAGCTCATTGCTCGGCCCGCTGGCGGAGAGCATGAATAACATGGGCGCCGAGGCAAAGGCCGTCTGGGACGAAGTGACGATGATGTTTCCCGAGCAAATGAGCAAGGCAAACTTCTTGTCGTCTCCAAAGCCAAGCAAGAAGAGACCCGACAGCACATGGGACTACATCGTGAAGGGCGCAGATGTACAGGGCGTCAAGGTTATGAATGAGAATGGCGAGGAGGAGAGAGCTATTGATGGCCACCTCGAGTCGTACAACCTGAGGGCTAAGCACGTCGACCCAAAGAAGCTGGGCGTTGATACTGTGAAACAGTACAGCGGCTATTTGGATGACGAGGAGAACGACAAACATCTTTTCTACTGTAAGCTCCTGACAACCCAAGTAAACGAATCTTGATTAACAATATTAGGGTTCTTTGAGTCTCGCAATGACCCGGTCAACGACCCCGTCGTCCTCTGGCTCAACGGCGGCCCAGGCTGCTCCTCCCTCACTGGCCTCTTCCTCGAGCTTGGCCCATCGTCCATCGACAAGGACCTTAAGCTTCACAACAACCCATACTCTTGGAATGCCAATGCATCTGTCATCTTCCTTGACCAGCCTGTCAACGTTGGCTACTCGTACAGCGGCGGCTCTGTCAGCAACACCGTTGCGGCAGGAAAGGATGTTTACGCACTACTCACCCTCTTCTTCGAGCAATTCCCGCAGTACGCGAAGCAGGACTTCCACATTGCTGGAGAGTCATATGCCGGTCACTACATCCCAGTTTTCACCTCTGAGATTCTGTCGCACAAGAAGCGCAACATCAACCTGAAGTCGGTGCTCATTGGCAACGGCCTCACTGATGGGTTGACCCAGTACGAGTACTACAGGCCCATGGCCTGCGGTGATGGTGGCTGGCCAGCTGTTCTCGGCGAAAGCGAGTGCCAATCTATGGACAACTCTCTTTCACGCTGCCAGTCTTTGATTGAAAGCTGTTACCAAAGCGAGAGCGTCTGGTCCTGCGTGCCTGCTAGCATCTACTGTAACAACGCTATGATGGGCCCCTACCAGCGCACTGGACAGAACGTGTACGACATTCGCAGCAAGTGCGAGGACAGCTCTAACTTGTGCTACTCTGCCCTCGGGTGGATCTCTGAATTCCTCAACAAGAAGGAAGTTCAGGCCGAGCTTGGTGTCGAGGTTTCTTCGTACGACTCGTGCAACTTTGACATAAACCGCAACTTCCTGTTCCAGGGTGACTGGATGAAGCCTTACCACCGCCTCGTCCCAAGCATCCTCGAGGAGATTCCAGTGCTTATCTACGCTGGTGACACCGACTTTATCTGCAACTGGCTCGGTAACCGCGCCTGGACTGACAAGCTCGAGTGGAAGGGACACAAGGACTACAAGTCTGCTGAGACGAAGGATCTGAAGTTGGGCGAGGAAAAGACCGGTACTGTCAAGTCGAGCGGTAACCTGACGTTCATGAGGATCTTCGCCGCTGGACACATGGTGCCAATGAACCAGCCCGAGGGCAGCTTGGACTTTTTCAACAGATGGATCGGGGGTGAGTGGTTCAACAACTAAATTAGTGTGGACCACATATAGTCGATTGATTTTGTTTTGGAAGGTGTTGGTGATTTAGAGTACTTTGGACATAACATGATTTGCTTTATATTATAAACTGCATCGTCTGCTGCAAGTGTCATTGAACATAGTTGAACTCCGCTGTGACTCTCGCCTTGCTGTATCTACTTTTAATACTCTAGGCTCTTTTACTTTACTTCACACTGATTGTTGAATTTTGTTTGATTTGATTTCCTAAAGCTACGAAAATATTACCCAGTTTATCCATACAATTTAAAATATTACTCTTATTAATATTATATCAAGGTATTACCAATAGGTTCTTCATATACTTCCCTATATAATAGTATATAAATATTAAATAATCTATATCGATTAAATTATGTATTTCCGGGTTGTTTGATTCGGACATACCAATTCCTCAATGAGACGCCTATCTAGCCCTGTGAAACATACAATCACGTGACACACAATATACTGCCAAAAATAAATTACTATAGCATATAAAACACTCTAGTTAATTTTGGATACCGTCTTCAAATAGACTTCCAGTATCGGGCCTCACTGAATCTGGCCTGCCAATTACTTCCAATGCCATTTCATGGAGCCAGTACAAAAAGTCACTGGTAACCTCTTTGTCGGTGGCAAATGCCAAGCCTATTCACATAATTTATTTACGGGATGCTTGAAGTGGAGAGTGTGCAACAAGGTATTACGAGCGATTGGAGTTTCCGAAACGTGATATAAGAAACCGAGGAGCATTGCACACATGCAGGGAATCAGATCAATAATCAAGTATTCCACTTGCATCCAGTGGAATACTTGGATCATTAATCTGAGGCGTATAATTCCGTCTGGGCAGACAGAACCAGTCACATAGAACACAAAGGAACCGGCTGTTTTTTAATTGTTTTCAGATTGACACAGCGAGGTAAGGACACCCATATCCCAGCGTCTGCTGAGGAGCGATACACCAGCATAAAAACGCGTGCAAGCCCTTGCAATGCTATACTCCGCCCTCCCAATCCATCCCAAACCCAGAACGATGCGCTTAACCTCCCTTCTTCTTGGAGACACCGACGGTGCGGCCCCTGCGACCGGTGGTCTTGGAGTGCTGTCCACGGACACGGAGACCCCAGTAGTGACGGAGACCACGGTGAGCGCGGATCTTCTTCAGGCGCTCGAGATCGTCACGGAGCTTGGAGTCGACGTTGTTGGCCAGGACCTGGTAGTCCTTGCCGTCCACGATATCGCGTTGTCTGTTGAGGAACCAGGCGGGGATCTTGTATTGCGTGGGGTTTTGGATGATGGTCACGATGCGCTCGAGCTCTTCCGAGGTGAGTTCTCCGGCACTATTGATTCAATTAGTTTCCAAGTCTTCTTGCCCATAGTCCATTGCGCTTTTGGGGCGGTGGACTGCACTGGAGAATGCATACCGCTTGTTGAGGTCAACATCAGCCTTCTTGCAGACCAAGTTGGAGTAACGGCGTCCGACACCCTTGATCTTGGTCAAGGCGTACATGACCTTTTGCTTTCCCTCGACATTGGTGTTCAGAAGTCGCAGGATGAACTGGAAGTTCGACTTCTCGGCCGATACGAGAGACATGATGGCGACTGTTGTGGTGAAGTCGCTGCCGCTATCGATGCTTGCCAGAGGAAATGTCGTAAAAGCTCTCGACGCGAAGAAGTGTGCGGACTAACCCTTAGCGTGGATTTGGCAAGCGAGGTCATGTGACCACAACGTTTGAGTTTCGATCATCGAGGCGATCGCGAAGTGGGAAAACATCCAACACCCATCAAGAATACGATCTAAAAATATTAAAATATCTCCGGGCGTATCCGGTTGTCTGTTTGATTCGATTTGTGTGCACGATGATGCTATTACCAAATTTTGGTCCTGATACTTCCGAGACCTGCCTGTTATATCCACGGGTATCAAACCACCCTTTCATCTGGTATCTGGAATGACAGCTTTGGGTTCTTGCTTCCGGATCCGAATGAACCCATGCACCGGCATGAATCATGTATGGCAATTGCCTTATGCCGGATCGCATCATCGAGCTACGGGCTTACACTGGTTGTGCACCTGCCCACTGGCATGACCAGACGGACCATCCGTGTCGCGCTGCGCCCCAAACGGTACAAACACCACCGGAAGGGCATTGTTCTGGCTTCGGACCATAGAACATTGTGCTGGTAGTATACAGTTTTTCATTTTTTACGGATTGCATTGCAGTTTCAAGGGCAATCATACCTCTACCGTTGCAGATTTGCCTCGAGGCTCAGCCAAACAGTTCCTGTCGCAAACACGGTCTCAGGCTGGGTCAAGGGTGTTTGCTTGAAAACTGTCAAAGTTACACCCACATAACCCAGGACCTCTCCCATTATGACCCTGGATGATTTGTGTTTTCTCAATCATGTCGTTTTTTTTTGGAAGGAGTCAAGAAGGTCAAGCTTTTTGGCGCCAAGACATCACGATGGCCATCACATCGACCATGATGAGGCCCTCCTCTTTTCAAAACCTACCTTTTATTTTTGTATATTAAGCAATTGTTATACGAGCAGGCAAGTGAATGCTCGAGCTGATTGCATCAGATCAATTCATTAAAATCGTGCGCAATGGCAAATGATAGCCTGGGGAATAGAACGAAAATTGCGTGAGGTGTCAAATCGGTTTGATTAACCCGCCTTCAGCAACGGGCGCTTAGACGTCAACGATATCGTACTAGCAGAACCCCCTTGGCTGTCATACTCCCCTTGTCATTTTCTTCACTATGAACACTCTACGAGATCCCCAACCCCACGCAATAAGCTTAATCACAGCAGTTAGAGTCTTGGCGCGTGCTTCATAATCCTTGCAAGGAGACGGCGTCTGCCTTTGTCAGGCTGGGACGGATGACAACCCATCCGTCTAGGCATCGTCAATTCCGAGGGCTTCCCGGGGAAATATGATATATGAAGTCAGAGCCTTCCTCGACTTTTGGAAATGACACAGCAGGACCGCAATCTTTGACAGCAGTTTAATTCCTGCACGCACACATTCCTTCTATCGTTCAGCGCGCTGGTAGCCATCTTATAATCCACTTACCTAATATCTCGTTCTCATTCTCAATTCTATTACCCGGTCTCTATAATTCTTCAGTGTCTTTACTGCCAGTCAGAAGTATGCTTTTCAACACCGCCGCAGCTTTGCTGAGCCTTGCTGCTCTTGTTTCCGGTGGTATGTCTGATCGGAAGCCCCAAACTGGAATCTTATTAACACCTTATAGCACCCCGTCCTGAGTCTGGACTCGGCACGCGTAGCCCTGGACAGCATTTACATTCGCGCCACGTTCAGTCTCTTGATGCCCGAGCCGTGGTGGTAATTGATAACGGCAACAACGGCAACAACAGGGATAATGGCAGGAATAATGGAAACAACCGCAACGACCGCAACGACCGCAACAGGAACGACGTCAACGTCATAATTTCCACGACTGTCATCCAGCTCACAGATACGCAGCGACAACAAGAGGCTGACCTCGTCGTGATCGTCCAAGAGCAAGTCCGCCAGCGCAGCGGCAGGAACTTTGAGCTCAGAGAGCAGCGTGATCGGATCCGCCAGAACCACTACAGGAACAAGAACCGCAATGCCGTGAGTCTCCGTCCGACCCGGACTAGAACCCCGAGCCAGCAGCTAACAAAGCCAGAACACCGTCATTGTCGTCGTGACCGAGATAGTCGACAGCCGCACCTCCAACCGCCAATCCCGCTTCATGTCTCGCCAGATCCGCGCCGACAACCGCCAGCCCAGCGACGTGACCGTCATCGTAGCCGACTCGCCCATCACGGTCATCGCCGGCGGCGGCGGCGGCGGACGGGGCCGGGGCGTCGCCGGGACCGCGCAGCCCACCGGTGTGGTTGAAGGTGCCGCGGAAGCATCGGCAGCGGCACTGGCGGCCATCCAGACGGTGGACCCGAAGGCGCCGTTCCTGCAGACGAACCGCACGGTGATGGCGCCGGCTGGGCAGGCGTTCCCGAGCTTTGCGGGGGTGGAGCTTGATCCGGCGAGGATTGCGGATGAGGGCGCGCAGGGGGTTGTGGTTAGTGCTGTCTAAGTAAGGCTGGCTGCTACTCTGGGAGTAACTCTTGCCTTGGAAGGTCGCGTGGTGGGGAGGGGAGGGGAGTTGT